>JBCEWE010000109.1:751099-756099 GCA_039877035.1 Silurus lanzhouensis
TCTCTCTCTCTCTCTCTCTCTCTCTCTCTCTCTCTCTCTCTCTCTAGGCGAGTTCTCCTCAGGAGCTGCGATTGTTCTATGAAAGAAACCAGAAACTCAATCCAAAGTGAGTGACCTGCCCTGAATTTCCACGAAGTTCTCCTCCATGACACTCTGCGTTCAGGTTTATTTAAAGCCTCGCTCCTGACTCACATTAAATCCACACTGAACACTATCAGCACAAGTTTTAATCACAGGAGCAAACATGGCAAAGCTCGAAACTCTACAGCCAGAACATGTTCAGTGTCTTCAGCCTGTAGTTTTCACACGCTAGGTTTTTTTTTAGCACAGCAGTGAGTTCAATCAGTGAATCGACCTTCACTCCGTCCCTCCATTTCATTTCCTCGCCGTGTTTATTTGTCTCGAACGATGGCAACGTTCGCTGCTGCTCTAAAAATAACTCCCAAACAAATGCACCTTCATCTCCACTCTAACAGCACGTTCTTTTCCCAGAATCCCACGGGAAACCTCCAGCCATCTCAGGCATCTACTGCTCGGCCTGCTGCAGAGGAACCACAGAGGCCGCATGAACTTCGGTCAGTACGCAAATGTGCACCTGCGCACACACACACAGGCATGGTGTATAAGGTACAGTTCAAATAAAAACACAGTAAAATTTCGTTCTTTTGTTTTTCAGATGAGTTTTTTCATCATCCTTTTATGGAAGCAAGTCCTGTCCTGAGAAAATGTAAGCTTTCAACATCCAACATGTGCAACGTGAATTACTGTTTACTCTCTTTTTCTCTGTCTCTCTCTGTCTCTCTTTGTCTCTCTCTCTGTCCTTCTCTTGCTCATCCTCTCTTTTTCTGTCTCACTCTCTGTATCTGTCTGTCTCTTGCTTTCTCTCCTTTCCTTTCTCTCTCTGACTGTCATTCTATTGCTCATCCTCTTTTTCTCCATCGTTCTCTCTCTTTCTTCATCTGTCTGTCTCTCTTTCTTTGTCTGGCTGTCATTCTCTTGCTCATCCTCTCTCTCTCTCTCTCTCTCTCTCTCTCTCTCTCTCTCTCTTTCTCTCTCTCTCTCTCTCTCTCTCTTGTTCTCTTACTCTCTGACACTTTCATTCTCTCGCTTTGTCTTTTTCTTATACTATCTTTCTCTTTCTCTCTTTCTCTCGGTCTGACTCTGCCCACCCTCTCTTTTTCTCGCTCTCTGTCTGACTTTTTTCTCTGTCTTTCTCTCTCTCTCTCCATCTGTCTGTCTCTCTCTTTTTCTGTCTGACTCTGTCGTTCTTTTGCTCATCCTCTTTTTTCGCCTTCTTTCTCTATCTGACTGCTCATCCTCTCTTTTTTTCATCTTTCTCTCTATCTCTATCTGTCTCTTTCTTTCTTTCCCTTTTTGTCTGACTCTCATGCTCATCCTCTCTATTCTCTCTCTCTCGCTCTCTCGCTCAGCTTCTCAAATGGTTATGCCATCATACGCCAGCTCAGGATCTGGAAGCTCCAGCAGTGGCTCTTCAACCTCCAACCTCACGCCAACACAGGTACCACAAACACACACACACACACACACACACACACACACATATTTTCATTACAATTACACACAGCAGGATGTTTTTTTAATTCATTTTTTATTTATTATTTAATCCTAGTCGGATACTGAAACCCAAAGGCCACACCCCTTGGTCAAAGCCACACCCCCTGTTTGCTCCCAGCTGAAGAATTCCTCTTCCTCAGAGGCAGATGACTTTGTCATGGTTCTCATGCAGTCCTCCAGTAAGCATGTCACACCCCAGTCCTGCTGCAGCACCACACCCATTCAATACTTACTGAATCATTACCCAGGATTTCGACATCTCATGAGAGTTATTATTGTACTGTACACGTGTGTTTGTGTGTGTCAGCAGCTAAAAAGTTTAATGTTTTGACCTTTTTAGATGAAACGGCGGACAATCAGGAAATGGGGACTCAGAGTGGGTAAGTGGCGAAAGTTTGTCTCTTAATTTCTGTAGTTTAGGAGAAATAAAACGTAAAAAAAATGGTGGAACATCATTTATTCCTCTTCAAATGTTCTGCTTGCTGTTGAATTGATGCTGAACTGTATGTTGGTGATTAGTAAATACACCAAGCGCCAAGGGATGCTGTTGTTCAGCAAACTTTATTTCCTGAAATGAACTAGAACCACATTTTTCGAATTTCTGAATGTGTGTGATGATGTTTGTGTCACTTTTCCAGGTGTTTTTTGTTAAGTCCAGATAACTTTGTGTTTGAAACACTTCCACCCTCACCCTCACCCTCACCCCGTACATCTCCAAGCTCTCCCAGGTAACTGTTTTTCTCTGTGTCTCTGTGTGTGTGTGTGTGTGTGTGTGTGTGTGTGTGTGTGTGTGTGTGTGTGTGTGTGCATGCTTAATAATAGCTGGAAGGATAATGTGTGTCCGAGAAGGTTTAATTGCTTTGTGTTCTTCACGGATGATTGAGAAACAAATGCTGTTTTCTCATTCACATTCTGTCAACCATTATTCACAATCCTGATCACCCTCTTTCCCTTCTATCTATCTATCTATCTATCTATCTATCTATCTATCTATCTGTCTGTCTGTCTGTCTGTCTGTCTGTCTGTCTGTCTGTCTGTCTGTCTTTCTATCTATCTATCTATCTATCTATCTATCTATCTATCTATCTATCTATCTATCTATCTATCTATCTATCTATCTATCTCATTTCTCTCTCTTTCTGCTGTGGTAGTAATTATGGCCAATCCGCGCCTGTTCCTGTGCCTACACAAATCTACAACTACCAAAGAATGGAACAGAATCTACAGGGAGGGTCAAGGTCAGCTGACTAGCATTCATAACACACACACACACACACACACACACACACACACACACACACACACACACACACACACACACACGCACATGTTTTACTTTCTTGGCTTAATTTTCAGGACTGCAGTACCCACAAGTCATTACTGCACAAGTGGGTCCCCCAGAGGATCTTTTAGTCCGTCTCATTACCGACTGCTTACAGGAGGGTCCAGACCTCACCAACTGTCTCCCAAAGGTACACACTGATAAAGAATTCATACCCAGAATATCCATATCCTTTTAATTTATTTCCAATACCAATGTCAGAGCTCTGAGTATTCAGCAATACTGATCTGGATCAGATTTTTCTTTAATAATAATACAAATAAAAATAAAGAACTGTAGAAGACGAGTGTGGGATTGTATTTACTTTTTTATTGGTCATGATGGTGTTTACAGGGAGGGAAGGAACGGGACAAGCATAGTGCTTTTGAAAGCATAAAAGGATGGATGGATAGATAGATAGATAGATAGATAGATAGACAGACAGACAGACAGACAGACAGACAGACGACGTCTGAAGTCACTTCCGATGAGCCGCAGTCGGAATTGCGTGCTCCTGAAGTCCTGAAATGGTTGCCATGTTGGTTTCTTTCACCTTCCGGAACCTTCCCTTCTCCAAAACAACTGCAAACCATAACACCTTCCCCTCTATGTGTGAGTGTGGTGGTGAGGCCATCTGATCACATCTCTCCTGTTCTCCGTCTTACACACGTTCTCGGTGCGAGACAAAAATATCACATTTGGACTCTATAGAACTTCCTTTTATTCAATTACTGCCCAATGCTTGTGTTTTTGCCTTTAACCAAGTTTGTTGCATAGAAACAAAAGGGAGCATGTATGTGTCCCAGAAACCATAAGAATGCCAAACTTTTGACAGGCTCTGTATAAACGTTTAATTACTGTTTTTTGTGCTGTCCTTCAGTTGGAACGATACCGGAGACCCCTGACCAATCAGAGCCGCAGTGTAGCAGGACAGGAATGCAGGGTAAGTGAGGGCTGATCGTTATATCTCTGTATTCCACACACACACTCTGAAATTAGCAGAAATATTTGATAATGTTTCGCACATCTGGGACAGGTCTGTTTGTCATGCGCTACTTGTTTTTTTCTCAGATGTGCACGTTCCCAGTGCCACGGTGGCAGTTCCGACACCTAGGAGCCACCAGCGCAGTTCAGACACAATAGTAAACATGGTAAGTTCACTCTTCCACGCACCACTCAAACACGGCCTATGCGAAGGAGACGTGGCCTGTCTGTCTGCCTGTCTGTCTCAAGGAGGGAGAACTGAATTATAAGAGCAAATTAGGACTAATTGTGGAATGCGATGCTCAAAACCCCATACTTATGACCAGGTGTCCGCAAACTTTTGGATTGGCAATAAACTGTACTTCTCATTAGGGGCTCTGCCTTTGCTTATGTCATAACAGTAAGATAAAAATGTTCCAAAATAAAGAGGTCTGACCTCAATCTGTGTTGCTCAGTGGAAGCTGAACAGACGAGCCAGCCTTCCCAGCACCCTGAGCCCCACCAGGACCATGGATAACCTCCAGGAACCCTGTGTGACCCCCACCAGTGCAGTGCTGAGTAGAAGCTCTGTCAAAAGGTGCTTCTCAAAAAAACTGTATGTGCTTCATGTTCTATTCAGCCTTAATACAAGTTTAAATATCCATCCTTTATAACAGCTTTATAAACAGAAGGTGATTTTTTTTTTTTTTTTTGCAGGTCCAGTAGCGTGGGCCGGCTGTCCGATATAGTGCTGAAGGCTGTGTTTGGCTCTCAGCTGGACAGGGGCAGCTATGAGGGTCTGAATACAGAAAGATCTATGGACACTACAGGTAGATCGCTTTATTAACACACTTATACTCTAGCATGCTCATTTTCAAGAATCTCGACAAATGTACTGACTGATACAAGAACGTACTTATCTCCTTCATTCTTTGCTCTTTCAGCGCCCCCTGGTGGAAATGTTTGTGAAGAGAAAGGCTCAGGAAGCCCTGGTCGTGTCCTCTTCACTGTAGGCACCCCTCCCGACAGACACACTCCTCCAACGTACGCCATATGCAGACACGCCTCGGGTGAGCACATGTGAAAATTCTTAACTCTGAACGCTGTCAGGAGTTTGGCGGGGGGGTGCGTCAGTAATAAT
>JBCEWE010000109.1:763599-788599 GCA_039877035.1 Silurus lanzhouensis
ACAGCAAAGCTCCGTCCCGCTGCAGGCCGTGCCCAGGCCTGGCGCCGCTCTCGGGGTGTGTGCGCAAAGCCCTACGCGCTTCGTCGAAGCTGGAATCATGGTGCGCCAGATCAACCTCAGCAGTCCGCCTGCGAGCGGGCACTTTGTGTACCAGGATAACACAGGATTGACTCAGCTGGCTCCGACCACGGTTGGCACCGTGCAGCTGGCGTC
This sequence comes from Silurus lanzhouensis, assembly GCA_039877035.1. NCBI lineage: Eukaryota > Metazoa > Chordata > Actinopteri > Siluriformes > Siluridae > Silurus > Silurus lanzhouensis. Next base: position 763,813 of record JBCEWE010000109.1, read on the forward strand.
TCCAGCCGCGACGCCGGCATCGGTCAGGGAGCGACGTCTCTCTCAGCCTCACTCTCAAACCGGAGGCACTATCCATCACCTCGGCCCGCAGAGTCCCGTAGCGTCCGGAGCTTCTCTGCCGGCTCTGTCCAGCCCCGGTCACATCACCACATCCAATCTTCCTCCTCAGATCAGCAGCATCATCCAGGGGCAGCTCCGGCCCTCTGTAGCAGGAGTCACGGCAACCGGAATGACTTCCTTTGGCGCGGCCCCTCCTCCCTCGAGTCCTTCTCGGAGTATCACGAACCCCCTGCTGACTCCCAAAAAGGTTCAGCCTAAGAAGCTGGAGGAGATCGCGCCTCCTAACGCCGAGGTTGCTCAGCTGAGGAAGCAGTGTTTGGAGCATCACACCAAGAAGATGGACAGCGTGAAGGACGTGTTCAAGGACTACCTGATCGAACTTTTCTTTCTGCAGCACCTGCAAGGCAACATGATGGACTACCTGGCCTTCAAGAAGAAGCCGTGCGTGCCGCTCTTCACCTACCTGCGGCAGAACGATCTCGACCTCGAGGACGAAGACGAAGAAGAGGAGCAGTCTGAAGTCATCAACGACGAGGTAACGTGTCCTGCATGTTTTATGTTTTGTTTTGTTTTGTTTTTATAATAATGGGAATTAAAGGTACTTGGGAAGGTCTGAAGGGAACATCATCCTTTATATACACCATATTTAAATATATATATATATATACATACATACACACTGATCAGGCATAACATTGACATTATAACGTTATGAGTGGTGAAGAACACTGATGATCTCTTCATCATGGCACCTGTTAGTCTGTTAGTGGGTGGAGATATTTATTAGGCAGCAAGTGAACAATTTGTCCTCAAACTCGACGTGTTGGAAGCAGGAAAAATGGGCGAGTTTGACAAAATGTGACGTCTAGACGACTGGATCTCTCTGGATCTCCAAAACTGCAGCTCTTTGTGAGATGTTCCTGGTCTGAAGTGGTCAGTATCTATCAAAAGTGCTCCAAGGAAGGAACAGTGTTGAACCAGCGACAGGGTCGTGGGCAGCCGAGGCTCATTAATGCACCTGGTCCGTGTGGTTCGATCCAACAGACGAGCTCCTGTAGCTCAAACTACTGAAGAAGTTCATACTGTTGCTGCTTCATGGAGGGGGACCAACACCATGTTAGGCGGTTGGTCATAATGTTACGCCTGTTCAGTGTGTATATGTATATATTATGTGTATGTGATGTAATGCCATGTGAGTAAGTCGGTCATAAACAGTTACCCCTAAGTGCCTTCAATTCCTGTTGTTGCCATCATTTTTTTTTCTCATCATATCAACATTTGCATCATATGAAGAGCAGCAGTGCGAAATGACTTCCATGAAACCTTCTCATTCAGCAGCCATTTTTATTTCAGGGACACTGTGCGAGCGTTGTATGTACATCTGTTTCTATGACAACCACTCAGGTGAAAGTAGTGACAGGAAAAGACGGCCAGACTGTGACTCCCGTCGCCATATCCACCCAGCTCCCTCCCAACGTATCGGCTGCGTTCTCCACTCAGCCGCAGTTTCAGGTGGGACAATTCCTAGAAAGACCTTCCTTACTATCTCCCCCCCCCCCCCCCCCCAGTGTTGATAATTGTTTAGATAATCATGGAAATGGTGAAATAATTGTGACATCTTTTGCAAGTATTTTGATCCTTTTCGACGTCCACAGGCTCATTCTGCTGCAGTTGGCAACATTTCCAATCCCGTGGATTTGGAAGCCTTCAAACGGCAGCAAGCTCAAGCAGGTAGACCAGCGCCGATGCAGGATCTTTTTATTATTTTATTTTTTATTTATTTTTCCCTCCCCTTCTTTATTTCCTCCTTCCTTCCTCTTTCTTTCCTTCATTTCCTCCTCGAATTTGCTTCTGCTTAATCAATATTCAGCATCTTTTCCCAGCGCTCTGTGTTATCGAAGCCCATAAAACGGGGAGCACCGCTTCCTAACGTCCTACTGCTGGTGTGCAATCGTCATTGCTGTGTGCCTAGTGTTTTTTTTTTTTTTTTACTCTCTCTTCTTCTTCCCCTTTTCAATCTTTCTAAAACTTTTTTTTGCGTGTTGAGGGTGTTGTGTGTTTTGCATCCCAGATCAGGCTAAGCGGTCCCGGATCGAAGTGGTTCGCCACGGGATGATATTCCAGCACCCCGTTGTAGTTCCTTTAGGATCTCCCGGCGTTCCCCTCCAGCAGCTTATGCCGACAGCGCAAGGTAGGAGTGCCGCTGTTTTGTTCTCCGCATCCACGGCCCCCCCCCCCGGTTCCACCACTCTCGTGTCCGTTGGTTTAGAGACGCTGCTGGAGGTCAGAAATCCACCCAAGAGAGTTCCTAGTAATGCCCACTCATGTTTGATTTTTTTTTTTTCTTTGACCCACAAAATCCGATTCACTCTCTTCGACACCCCCCACTGCCCCCCCCCCTCAACCCCCACTCACACACTGGAATTCGAGAAGCACGAGAAGATCCTGGAGAAGTCTGAAAGGGGAGAATCGTCTGAAAGGGAAGACGTCTGGCATTTCTCATTTCCTTCCTTTTTATGATTTGACACCATGCGATCATTTCTTTGCCGGCACACTGGACCACGAGTCTGAGCCAGCTGGGCTTCATCTTTTTTTTTTTTTTTTTTTAAATCCATCTTGACATTTCGTACCGTCTCCGCCCTCTTCCTCATCGCATCTTCGTTTAGCACACGGTCCACGTGCATCTTGGTTTCGTCTAGATGTCATCTTTTTTTCCTCCCACCCCACATCATTCCTGGTTTCTCCAGCATTTTGTCACCGACTCGGCCTCCATCTCTCAGTCCAGGTAAACTAACGAGCCCGAAGTGACTCAGGAGTTCAAAACCACCTTCCCCACTTCATTACACGGCAAACGATTTGGCGTACAGGCTCGCTTGATGTCGAGGTGCTTCTTTAAGTGTCCACTTTATACGCAGCACTGTCCTGCTTTTGCCCCCACCCCCAACCCCCCCAATCTGCCCTCCTGCCCCCTTGTCTTTATTCTGCTCTTACCCCCTGCTTTGCTCTGTTGTATAAGCTGTCTAAATGCACTGTAATGTACAAGGTGTAACACGCATGCTCATCCTACAGTGTCTGTGCTTAGTTGCATTTTTTTTTTTTCTTTTTTTTCCCCCTCATTTCTTTTGCTGTTCTTCTCTTATCACTGTTTTATTCCCTCATCCTTCTTTTATTTTGTATGATTTTTTTTTTTTTATAAATTATTATGCATGCGATTTTATAGTAGAATTATTAAACATGAGTACTTAGTTTTTTTTTTTCTATTATTATTATTTTATTATTTTATTTATTAAACATGAATTTCTTGTTTATAACGTAATCATTATTACATAGATTTTTTTTTTTTTACCAGATTATACCATTAACATCACGACCATTAAAAATTAATTTAATGCCATATTATAGTTATGTTTTGAGGCTTTTTAATATTAATAATATGCATTTATATAAATATTTGAAAATGTGGTGTTTTCAATGTTTCCTCTTGTCCTTCTGGCGACTCTCCTGTACCTTTCTCCTTTCCATGCACCATTTCTTCTTGCATTCTTGATTCTCTCTATTTTTCCCTGTTTTTATTTTCCTCCCCCTTCCATTATTTTTCGCCTCTCTCTCTTTCTCTCTTTTCTCTCCTTCCTCGCCACTCGATCGATCTTGCTCATATTTTACCTCCTCACAATTATTATTTTTTCTCTCCACATTTATCTTTCTTCTCTCCCTCCTTCTTTTACTCCCACTTTCTATTTTCTGTTCTTTCCTTCCCGGTACTCCTGTCTCACTTCCATTCCCACACTCTTTTCTTTCCATCCGGCTCTCTCTGTCTCTATATCTTCCCTTCATTCTCTCTCAGGTGGCATGCCACCAACCCCACAGGCAGTCCATATAGGGGGGCAGAACCAGAACCAACAGCAGTATGACCCGTCCAAAGGCCCTCCAGTGCAGAACGCAGCCAGTCTCCACACTCCTCCACCCCAGCTGCCAGGTCGACTTCCCCAGTCTGCCTCGCTGCCTCTAGCGCTGTCTCAGGCTCAGCCTGTGGTGCTCGAGCAGCAGGCCCAGGCACCAGGAGGCCAGCTCCAGGCCCAGGTAAAGCTGCAGGGGGCAGGAGCTGTTCTGGCTGCAGTCAACCCACAGCTTCAGATGCAGCTCCAAATACAACAGCACCAGCAAACACACACAGTGATGCAACCAGCACCGGCTGTGAGTAAAAAACTAAAAACGTGTACATATAGTAAAGAGTTATTGCATCATAAAATATTAGAGCCAATCTGGTTTTAGTATGCAAATCAATTCATTGCAAAACAGGGCAAATCATGTTTCCTAATTTGCATATGTAGGATCATGTGTCTCAAATTCTTTCCTCATCCTCTCCCCTTAGACTGTCACGCTGGTCCGGCCCGGAGCCGAGAACTCCCAGCCCGCTCAGCGTATCTTATCCAACCCCCTGTCCTCCTCAGTCATGTCCACTGCACCGATGCCCTCCCCTCTCCCATCCACACCAGTCCGGACCCCTGCGTCTCACACGGTCTCCCCTGTATCGCACTCCAAACTCGCCGCTGCCAGTGGCGCTCAGGCGCTCAAGCTGTCCACGCTGAGCCAGGGCTCGGCTACAAACAACGCCCAGGAGAGTTCCCAGGACAAGCAGGCAGAGCAGGCCAAGCTGGTGAGCTCCAGAATAGGAATGAACAGGGGGAGAACTGTCTACTGGAAAATGTGTAGTTCTGATCACGTTTTTTTTCTAAAACGTTACTGTACGTGTGACCGCGTTTAGGAGAGCCACGTCCACCAACGCATCTCTGAACTCAGGAAGGAGGGCCAGTGGTCAGCTAGCCGGCTGCCTAAACTTCAGGAAGCCAGCAGACCAAAGTCTCACTGGGACTACCTGCTGGAGGAGATGCAGTGGATGGCTGCCGATTTCGCCCAGGAGAGACGCTGGAAGATGGCTGCCGCCAAAAAGGTGAGAAATTTTCCAGCTGTATACTGGTGTTTTTGTTTGTGTTTTTAAGTGTGAAAAATGTGTCAGGTGTATTTATATTAACAACACAAGTCAAAAGAAAACACACTCTCCAGATACACCAATGCTCTTTGCTGGTTTTTATGCCCCCCCAACAGCTTGTGCGCACTTGTGCCCGTTATCACGTCGAAGTGAGGAAGGCCGAAGAGAGGAAGAAGACGGAGGAGGAGCTGAGGTTGAGGAACATCGCCAGCGTCATCGCACGTGAGGTGGACTACTTCTGGTCCAACATTGAGCAGGTAAAAAAATAATACAAATGAATACATTAACTTCTCCTCGGAAATATTTGTGATCCTCAGTGTTCTCTGGTGTCCTTGCTGTTTCAGGTCGTGGAAATCAAACTACATTTGGAGATCTCGGGCAAAAGACAGAAAGCACTCAGGATACAGAAATCAGGAAATAAAGGTGTGTGTGTGTGTGTGTGTGTGTGTGTGTGTGTGTGTGTGTGTGTGTGTGTGTGTGTGTGTGTTTTCATGTAAAATAATTTTTTTTTTTTAATGAAAGTTTTCATTAGGTTTATTGTTTGTTGTTGATTCAGGACTAAGCAGTAAATCTAAAGCTGTACCAGAGAAGGACAGCAGAGTGGTGAGACGAATTTTAATTATTTATTTATTCAGTCCAAATTGCACACGTTTTACCGCTTTATCTCGTTTCTTCAGGAGTCCGCCAGCACCAGCCGCAAGAGAAAGACGAGCGTGTCCTTATCTGAAGAAGAAGGTATGTACGCTGATTACATGAGATGATTTTAAAGCATTTATTCGCCTTCGTGTCTGGATAAAACCATACGAGTGTGTGTGTGTTTTCTGCTGAAGATGAGGAGAGCACCATAGAGGAGCAGGAGGCTATGGAAGTGGCTGCTGAGCAAAAAGAAGAGCTGGTCGAACTCACCAAGGAAGGTCAGTTAGAGCACTTACGCTCTTCTCTGCTCATTTTTGTAGCATTTGGGATGTTTTTGGTGTTTCGCATAAACAAGTGTTCTGCGATTTGTTTTGGTAGCCGAGGTGCCGCTGGAGGCTTTGGTGAGGAAATACGCCGGCGCATATGCAGAAGGGTTCGAGTGGCCTCAGCCTGCCTGCCGGAGCGAGGACGAGGAGAAAGATGAAGCCGAAGGCACTGTTTTTTCCTCATTATATTTTTTATATCAGTGTATATTAATAGTAACGATTACGGGGTTTAACGGTTGGCAAAAATGTGAGAATTCTTTCGTTTACGTGTCCTGAAATAGTTTTTTTTTCATCTTCTCTGCTATGTTAGACATGGACAGTTGTCCACTGGACAGCCCCCACGAGGCGGTTCTTATCGACACGCTTCTGAGCGAGGAGCAGTACCATGGACCAGATCGGAGCAGCAACGCTTCAGGAACCGACGGCAAACCCATGAAGGATATAGCAGAAGTGTCCCGAGCTACAGACCTGATCCTGCCTAAAGGCAGCGCTAAAACCACACCAACAGTCAGTTTCTCTTACGCTTCACTTCCTTTTCCGTTCACACGAGTTTCATTTCAGGTCCTCAACTCTTCTTTCTTTCTTTCTTTCTTTTCTTTTTTAAAGTCTTGTTTTCCCATGCCATCTCTCCTTCATGGCTCTTTGAGAGATTACCAGCAGGTGGGTGTGGAGTGGTTTGCTAACCTTCACCGGAAACATCTCAATGGCATTCTGGCAGACGAGGCCGGACTGGGCAAGACCGTCCAGACGGTAGCATACCTCGCACACCTGGCCTGTCATGAAGGTGTGTGTTCAAGGACTGTACTATTGTTAATGTAGGGGTGTAAAGTGCTGGAGCTCATCTACAGCTCCTTGTTCTGATTAGTCTGGTAGGAATCTGTGGAAATGTTTAGCCAGAAGATTTGTAATTTATTCCCATCAATTCCCATAAATTCCTCCTGGCAACTTTCCAACGTGGAATATTTCCTAAATTCCCCAGATGAAGTTCCTATGGAAAGTTTCTAGAAATTTACAGAAATTTTCTGCAACCCCAGTTGTATCAGATATGCTGGTTGGAAGTCCAGATGATGATGATGATGATGATATTATTTGCAGGTATATGGGGTCCACACCTGGTGGTTGTGCGAACCTGCAAGCTGCTAAACTGGGAAATGGAGTTCAAGCGCTGGTGCCCAGGCCTCAAAATCCTCTTGTATTTGGGCAGCAAGAGAGATCGCAGACGCAAACGATCGGTAAACGCCGCGTTTTCTGTTCCATCGCTCCCTCGTGTAGCTTGACGCCGATAGCCTTGTGCCGATATCCTCACCCCCGACAATTTCCTCCTCTCTTTGCAGTGGTGGTCGGAGCCCAACGGCTTCCACGTGTGTCTCACGTCATACAAGCTGCTCCTGAAAGACCAGGCTCACTTCCTGAAGAGACGCTGGAGGCACCTGGTGCTTGACGAAGTGCAGCTGATCAAGAACATGACCGAGAAACACTGGGAAACCATCTTCACCCTCAGGAGGTCAGACTTCTTTTTCTACCTTTCTGTCCAGGGACAAATGAAAAGGTGTTTTTGTGCATTAGTTGAAAATTGATGTTGCTTCATTTGGTTGTACAGCCAGCAGAGGATCTTGCTGATCAACAGCCCTCTACAGAACACACTGAGAGAGCTGTGGACCATGATCCACTTCCTCCTGCCTGGAATCACACGCTCGTACCTCGACTTCCCCATCCAACCCGGGGCAGACCAGAACCAGGACTACTGCCACAAACTGGTCATCAGGCTACATAGGGTAGACACACACACACACACACACACACACACACACACCGTTTAATTTTATACCGTCTGTCCCATCTTGTTGTGCTTTTTATAGACAAGGAAGACCATGAAAAATTATTGTGGATATTGTAAATATTTTTCAACGCACGTAAAATAGTTATTAAAAGCTTCGTTCTATTAACATTTATATTTACGCCGTTATCATTATAGGCTGTATGTTAACTTATTCTGAGAAAACCAGTAGTTCTATGTGAAAATCAGACATTGTGCACCGCCATATACCTAAAACGGTGATAATAGATCAGAGACATATCCGTTTTATCCCCCCAGACCAAAAAAAAGCTACGTCCGCCAATTAAAACCGTCCGTGTGGAAACATAGCAAAAGTTCAGTTGGGTGTCTTGATGATTGACATCATTTAAAACAACCTAAAAACTTTAAAAACATTTAACAAAAAATATTTTGTGGTCATAGAAAAACAAAAGATTTTTGGTTGGAGTTTATTTATTTATAATTAATTTATATCTGAGTAAGGAATGGATGTCATGAATAAACATGTGTGGTGGTTAAAGGTTCCACCACTGATCATCAATCTAGTCTCTAGCGCATGCTGGGGTGATGAGTTATTCTGACTCGGACCGTTTAAGAGCGTCGTTTTAGTTCCGGGGTGTTTATTAGACGTCGCTCTGATCGGCTGTGTTTTTAAAAGCCAAAAACCTGAAATTCTGTGCGCAGATGATTCAGCCGTTCATCCTGCGCCGCTCCAAAAGAGATGTGGAGAAACAGCTGCCCAAAAAGTACGAGCACATCCTGAAATGCCGGCTCTCCGCCAGACAGAAGAGCATGTACGAGGACATCCTCACACAGCCCAGGTCCGTGTCTCCTGCGTCTCAGTGTATAATAGTGCATAAAGGGGAACTGCTATTGAACTGAATGCTGTTTAATCCTGTGTGTGTGACTGTGTGTGTAGTGCCCAGGAGGCTCTAAAGACAGGACACTTTGTGAGCGTGCTGCAGGTTCTGATGCAGCTGCAGAGGATCTGTAATCACCCTGATTTGATCCAGATCAGAGACACTGCTAACTCATACACGTGCCAGAGCCTGCAGTTCAACACGCCATCTTTACTGCTTACAGCTCTGCACAAGGACCAGTGGAAGGTGTGTGTGTGTGTGTGTGTGTGTGTGTGTGTGTGTGTGTGTGTGTGTGTGTGTGTGTGTGTGTGTGTGTGTGTGTGTGTGTGTGTGTGTGTGTGTGTGTCTGAGAGAGAGAGAGTGGTGTTTTGATGTGTGTTGGAAAACTGCACCAATTTCCGCTTTCTTTATTGTGTGTGTGTGTCCGGCAGACTGTGGACTTGTCCCTCTTTGACCTGATCAGTAATGAAGGCAGACTGACTCGCTTCGAGACCACAGAAGTTCTTCCCAAACTCAGACTGAGTCAGCAGCTCATCGAGGAGATCCACAGCGCACCTGAACCTCCACCCAGACCCAAACGGTGCATGATCAAGCCCATGAGGTCAGAAAAATAAATATTATAAAGAACATATCATTTGATGTGTTTATCAACTGAATAGAGTTTATCCTTCTTCAGATTTTCTCTCTCTTTGTGTCTTTTCTCCACTCTTTTTTTCTGTCTCACTCTTTTCTTTCTTTCTTTCTTTCTTTCTTGTGTATCTGCCACTTTCTTTTCTGTCTCCCTCATTCTCACTCTATTTCTTTCTTTCATTCTTCTTCCTTTCTTCTCTCATTTTCTTTCTTCCTTCTATGTATCTGTCTCCCATTTCACTCTTTCTCTTTCTTTTTGTTTCTTTTCCTGTCTCAATCTCTTTTTCTTTTTTTTTTTTTGCCTCTTGCTTCCATTTCTGTCTATCTATCATCCCCTTTTCATCTTACTTTTTCTGTCTTCTCATTCTCTCTCTCTCGCCTTCATTTTGTCTGGTTTTTTTTTTTTTCCTTCCTTTTTTTTAATTAAATATTTTTGTATAAGCAGGACATTGTGTCAGTGAGCCGTGTGTGTGTTTCAGGTTGTTCCAGCCTGTGCAGTATGGGGCAAAACCAGAGGGACGTCTCGTTCCCCTCATCAACACTTCACAAGGCCAGCGCTCCACTTCTACCACCACTTCTACCAGCACTTCTGCCCCCACCACCACCACCACCACCACTACCCCTATTGCTGTTGCTCAGAACACCCAGCCCAGGGGCAAATCACCTGTTACTTCCACCCCGTCCACTCAGAGTAAGGCTTTAGTATGTTTGTGGAGTAACATGTACTTCTCTTTCCAGCATCTGTACAGAGATTCATTTCACGCCTGTTTTCCTGACCTGCAGGTCGTCCTTCAGATCATAACAGCTCAGTTGTTGTATCTTTCATGATTTATTGGAAGCTTTTACAGGACGCCTCCGGACCGAAGTAACGACGTTCCTTTTGGATTTCTGGGCAAAGTTGTGGTTTTGTTCCTGACGGTTCCGAACAAGACACTATTGTATTTACTGTGTGGTTGAGCGCCGTAGCCCTCTTTTCTACATTCCTCCATATCGCCTGTTGTGCTTTTTTTTATTATTTAGTTATTTTCTTCTCCATGCCATTAAACATCTCCCTTTTTACATTCCAGTTGGAGAAACACCACCTGATTTTCTTTTTTTTTTTTTATTATTAATTTTTTAAATATATTTTCTCAAACCCTATAGCCAGCAGCACACCAGGATTCGCTGTTGCACCTGCCCCCTCTACTGCTACTTCTACCCATGTGGCTTTAGGTGTAGCAGGGCTAGGTGCTGTAGCCCCCAGAACTGCAGTCACCCCTCAGCCTCTATCCGCCCACCCCCTGCTACCCCAGAGGCTGCTCCTCAGCTCCCAGGCCCAGGCTCGCTTGCCTAGTAAGTGGCCGCGTAACTTCGCCTTCAATGCTTTCAATCACACAAAGGGAAGAAAAAAATACTGTCAGATAATAGATTATGTTCTATTCCATGACAAAGGAAAAAAAAAGGCCAGGAAAGATTTCATCAGTCATCTGGCATCAAAATCAACCTAATTATTATATATCCCTTTCAAAGATACGCCGTATGGACTATAAGTATTGGGACACCTGACACTAGTGCATGTTTTTAAAGAACTGGTATATAATTTAAAAATTTTATAAAAAGTTCTTCTCCAAAACATCGACGGCGTGAAATTTTCCTGTCACTCGAACTAGGAGACCCAAACCTGTTCCTCTGCACAAAGCCAGATCCATAAGGTGTGCTTTACAATGGGATAAAGTGGAAGATCTCCTGCTATAAATCTCCAAAACTATTCAGCCTTTGGCGCTGACTGCATCCCAGGCCTCCTCACCGTCTCACCTGCAGATGAATGAGCACAAACTTCCACATCGAATAGGATGTTCTCAAAGATGCAATAAATATCTTATGGTCAGGTGTCCACAAACTTTTGTCCATATGGTTTACTTGTTCTTTTTTTTGTGATGAATCTTGTCTCAGTTATCAGGTGTCTCGCTACTTATTATTGTGTCCCAGATTCAGTCTCCGACATCAGCTGCATGAACGATCTCTCTCTCTCTTTCTCTCCGTCTCTCTGGCCTGTTCACGGCCTCACATTTTTTTTATTGGTTTAATCACTATGTATTATCTCTTCTCTCTTTCCTCTTTCCTCTGCCCTTCAGCACCATCTCTTCTGTTCACAGACTAATCCTTTTTCTTTACCCAGATCAGCTCGAGGATCCTGCACCGAATAGCTTTGCTCTTCTGGGCCCTTCTTTTCTTCTATTTCTTGTACACGTTCTTTTTCACACGTTTCCTTTCAGTATCCTCCGGCTACAAGTGCACGTGAGCATGGCTGCCTTCACCCTGCACCTTTTAAATTTTTGTTCACTTTCTCAACTCCTCTTATATTCTTTATTGGTTGTCTTGATGATGAGTAATACAGCAGCGATTTTATATGTTCTCAACAGACTATAGAAATGAAACTTGGATATATTTTAGAGTAGGGACACGATCGTGACGTCTAAACTGTTAACGATGCCCAAATTCCCTTTGTGCAACACTCACACTTTCACCATTCTTCTAAAGGGGTTTTACTGAGAGCATTCATTAAACACCACTCCAACAGATTTTACAATGGATACTGTATAAAGAAAAGTTCAATGAAAAGCTGCTAAATAGAATAAATGAATCTATTAAATAACAGATTAAAGTCATTAATTAATAATTCCAAACAAACAGCACGTTGTGTCAGTGATTTGCCTCTAGAGGCCGCCAGAGGACCACCAGAAAAACCATTTGTATGGATTTTTGCCTTAAAGTTCCAGCAATCGGTGTCGATTAATTGGCAAAACCGATTAATTGGTCCGACCTTTAATTTGGCACAGTTATCACCGTAGACTGGTAGATATTTTAATACACATACATTTTTTTTCTTTCATAAAATGTGTCTCTAGGTGCAAATAAATGAATCTGTCTGGGATTTCGAATGACTTTTTTTTTTTTAATTGTAGTTCAATTGTTATTTATGGCATAGTTGGTATTTAATCATCTGTGTGTTTGTGCTGTTGTGAAGGTGGAGACGTGGTGAAAGTGGCTCAGTTGGCGTCTCTAACAGGCGCTCAGAGTCGGATCGCACAGACCGAGACGCCGGTCACCCTGCAGTTTCAGGGCAATAAGTTTACGTTGTCACCCAGCCAGCTACGTCAGCTCACCACAGGACAACCTCTTCAGCTCCAAGGTACAGTCACAGTGCACCTATTGTTCCTGTTGCTTTTCTCTACACCCTCATGCATCAGGGGAATTTAATCTCCTGTGCTCTGCTTTAGTTCCAGCCTCGAATGCTCATTGACATGCTCATGCAGCGCTTGACAATGTTTGTTTGTTTCCTTGGTTGTTGTAGTTCTTTACTTGTATACTTGTTTGGTTATTCCTAAGTTTCCCACGAGTGCAGATGTATTACTGTATATATGATGTAATGGTTTTATAATAACGTATGGGTTTTGCTCCTTATCCTTTAGGTAACATTCTGCAGATCGTCTCGACCCCGGGGCAGCCGATCCTCAGGCCGCCGAGCTCCTTGGTGATGCAGTCTGTGGCTCAACCCGTTTCTCTTCAGAACTCTACAGTCCCTCCACAAGCCCTCCCTCAGGCCACCCCTACACCCCCACAGGGTGAGAATCCTCATATCTGATTTATGTTTTTGTTTTTTTTTTTCCAAGAAGAAAGATACCTTGATCTAAAGTACACTGTTTGTATATCAGCTAATGTGGCTGCTGGTACTACAGCTGCGTCGTCTGCCCCCGCCGGTGCTGGAAGCAATGCGAAACCCCCCACCAACGCTGCACCACAGGTGAGTGAAATGGTAGAAACGAGGCTTATTTTAAAGTGATGTTTAACCACTCGAGCTTTTGATTCTTCAGTAATATAATACGAAAGACGGCACGATTAAAACAGTTGTTGTATCGAGCGCTCAGTTCTGCTGTGTGCTTTCTCTCCGCAGGAGTCGAGTGAGGAGCGGAGCAGGCAGCTGAAGGAGCGTCTGACTCGTGTGTTCATGGTGAACGAGCGGCGTCTTCAGCGCTCGGTACTGTACGGGGCTGACCTTCTCGAGACATGCTCAGTCACCCGGGAAAGCGCTTCTCTTTCTCTCCCTGATCCCGAGCACTCGCGTTGGGCCTGGGGGGGCCGAGATGCCTGCCTGAAGGCCCAGCAAAACAGTGTTTACTCAACTGACTCGCTTCGATCGGCTCTTCGGTCTCACGAAGACAGATTGCAGGAAGGAGACAGCTTCATCAAGAGGTGGGGGGGGTTTTGTTTTGTTTTTTCTTCTCCCCTCTCTGTCTCTCTCTTTCTCTCTTTTTTTACTTGAGATTTTTTTTTCATACAGCACAGTAACACAGTATATCCTTTGTTTATTTTGTGATTCTGTTCTTTTTTATTTGTATTATTATTATTTATTTTAATCTCAAATCCAAAAATCTTCTTGCAGGCTGTCGTGTATCTTTCCAGCATCCGTAGCTCCAGCGCCTCAGCTTTACGCATCCAACCCACCCCGGCCATACAGTCTGGAGCAAAAATCGTTCCTGCGTCAGCTATGTGAAGTCTCCGCCCCCTACAACTCGGAGATCCGTGCTTTGGCTTCTCCGGCTCAGTTTGAGCTTCCTGATAAACATCTGCTGGAAATGGACTCAGGTTGGGTTTTGTAAAATGTTTAGCAGGCATGACTACCGGTTAGATGTATTTAATCAGAAACGCCTTTATTGCCAGGTATCAGGGGGGTTGCGTGTACAAGGAATCATGGTGTGCTGGTCCTATTAAAAAAAAAAAAAAAAACATGAAAAAGTAAAAAGTAAAAAATAAAGATAAAAACATGAAATATACAGTTTGTGCAGGGTATGTAAAGTGAGGCTGTGCAAATAATAATTAGAGGTCGATCCGATTTTACCGATAGCTAGGTTGGATCGTAATTGCCGATAACCAATTAAGCACCCGATAATTTTTTTAATTAAAAATAAATAAATAAATTAACACTTCATATAAAATAGTAATGAAATGTATTATACAATTTTTTCTTTTTATTTCTGAATCATGAAAATGTGCTAAATGAAATAAATGACTATTAATTATATTATATAAATGATTATGAATTCATATTATATAGCAGCACAGTCTCGCATGTAAAAACAAACAGCACGTGACCTTAATTACTCGCCTCTAGAGGCCGCTCTCGTAATGACAGCCGACTTTCTCAGCCACTCTAGCGACGGATGCTACCTGGAAAAACTATCGGTATGGATATTTGTTAATGGTCCCAGCAATCAGCTGTCGGTGCTGATCGAGCGGCAAAACTGATGAATCAGTCGACCTCTAATAATAATGTGAGTTAGTGCAATGATCAATTTTCCACAAATAAGTCCAAGGTGCAGGTTTGGTTGTGTTTATGTAAAACGTATGAAATAAACAGCTTGAGGTTTGTATTACCGTAATGTTGGTGTTTATGGAAGCAGGTCAGAGATGGTGTTTTTTTTGGTATTATTGATGAGGTCAGTTGCAGATGAAGAAGGCAGCTTTGTAATTGTGAGGTATTACATATAAATTTCAGTGCATAAAGATGTGTGTGTGTGTGTGTTTGAAGGTAAGCTGGAGGCGTTATCTATCCTGCTGCACAAGCTGAAAGCAGAAGGCAGGAGAGTCCTCATCTACACTCAGATGGCGAGCATGTTGGATATCCTAGAGGTTTTTCTTGACCGCCGACATTTCACATTTGTACGTCTGGATGAGAGCCTCTCCCATCAGGAAAGACAGGTATTCAGATTTTTTTATGCATATCGAAACACAGTGTGTTAAAACGTGTGAAGTGTTCGACCTTCTGTTTTTTGTGAACTGAGGATAAAAATTCAAAAGACCCATCATCGCTCTAACTCCTGCTGCTCTTGCCCTGTTCCCTCAGGATCAGATAAAGGCGTTCAACTGCAACAGGCGGTTCTTTTGTGCCATCTTGACCAATCGTTGTTGTTCCGCCGTGGGCCACGTGTTTGACGCCGACACGGTTGTGTTCTACGACACGGATCTTAACCCCAGCATGGACGCCCGCACCCAAGAGTGGTGCGACAGAGTCGGGCGCTCCAAAGACATCCACATCTACAGGTGTGTGAATTGTAGCCATTCGTGCTTATGTAAGAAGAGTTGCGTAATGAAGACCAAGGCTATAGTTACGATAAGAGGTGAACCGGATTTTTCCTCGAAAGCTAGATTGGCTTATACTTGCTGATAACCGATTAATCAAGCGATAGTTTTTATAATGGTTAATAAAAAATTAAAAAAAACCACCATCATATAGTAATGAACTTTATTACAAATGAGAAGAAGAAAAAAAACAGTACTAAATCATGGAAATATGCCAAATGATATAAATATGAATGAAATAATAAATATAATATAGCACGCTCTCCGTGCAGCACGCAGTCTCGCGTGTAAAAACAAGCAGCACGTGGCTTTAGTGGTTTGCCTCTAGAGGCCGCTCTCGTAATGATGGCGGACTGGAAGCTGGAAAAACTATCCATATGGATTTTTGCCACTATTTCCAGCAATCAGCTCTCGGTGCCGGCAAAACCAAATAAACGGTTGACCTCTACTTCTAAGTGAATGAGATAAATGTAACTGCTGGTATGTATGTTTGATTCAGGCTGGAGAGTGGAAACTCCATAGAGGAGAAACTGCTGAAGAACGGCACTAAGGACCTGATCAGAGAGGTAGCAGCCCAAGGCACGGACTACACGCTCGCCTTCCTTACACAGGTACACACCCACATCTCTTGAACACCATACACCAGGACTGAAACTTTTTGAGGAAGTTCTAATCTCGATATTTTCGTTGCAGCGCACCATCCAGGACCTGTTTGAGGTCGAAGTCGGGTCTGGGGAGAAGGTCGAGGAGTTCGTTGTGCTGCATCAAGAACCGTCTCCGTCAGAATCGATCCCTCCTCACGTCGCCAGACCGTACATCCAGGCGCTCAACACCATCACGCTTCAGACGCTTCACCCAGACGAGACGATCGAGAAGAAAGCGGTAGAAAAAGGAAAGGAGCAAACGGCGAAGGAGAAAGAGGGTGATGTGAAGGATAATATTTCTCAGTTAGAAGAGTTGGCATCTGTTGTGGATCAGGTAATTAGAAGTTGCCGTGATTTTCTTTTTTGATATACATTATTTTTTTTTTTATTAAACTAAATTTTTCTTTATAATTGCCGTAGCTGACTCCTATTGAGAGATACGCACTCGAGTACCTTGAGTACCTTCACATCAGTGAAGAAGAAGCTGTTGCTAAGGAGCGAGTAGAAACCTCTAAACGAGCCTGGGAGCTGCGGCACCAGCAGAAGCGAAAACGCGAAGACGATGAGCTGGCTACTCTAGAAGACGAGGAAGACCTCTTCACCTACACCAGAGAGGATGCCTACAACATGGTACACCTTTTACGAACTATCAAATATTTTATTGAGTCTTTTATGCGTAAGCATATTCTTTTTTATTTATTTATTTTGTTTATTTTTTTCTCTGAAGGAGTACGTGTTTGAATCTGCAGACGGTCAGACAGAAATCATGCCGGTGAGACACTACTGCATTTATTATTCGTAGAATTTAATTGTATCACATATAGATATGATCTGTTTATACGACTTGTTCTTGCTCTAGTTGTGGACGCCCCCGACGCCACCTCAGGACGATAACGACATCTATATCGACTCTGTGATCTGCCTCATGTACGACTCCGCCCCCATGCCCGAGTCCAAGTTGCCGCCAGTGTACATCCGCAAAGAGCACAAGAGGCCCAAGATGGACCCGTCTGGTAGGAAATCATCCACGGCTTCCATCATTGTAGCTTTTGTTTCAAGGAAAAATGAGTTTAAACTGATTAGAAAGGCTGCAGTAGGAAAGAAATATATTGTTTTGCATGTAAACATAGACAATAGTGTTTACACTGAACAGGCATAACATTATAACACTGACAGGTGTAGTGAAGAACACATGATCTCTTTATCATGGCACCTGTTAGTGGGTGGAGATATTTATTAGGCAGCAAGTGAACATTTTGTTCTCGAAGTTCACGTGTTAGAAGCAGGAAAAATGGGCGAAATGGGGATTTGACAAAATTGTGACGTCTAGACGTCTGGCTCAGAGCATCTCCAAAACTGCAGCTCTTGTGGGATGTTCACAGTCTGCAGTGGTCAGAATCTTTCAAAAGTGCTCCAAGGGAGGAACAGTGGTGAACCTGCGAATATGATTAACCAATTTTATAATTTGTTTCTAGATAGAATTATGCATATTTTTCTTCCTGTTAATAACCTGGTTGTGTCTCCTCAGCCATGGGACGTAAGAAGAAGAAGGGTCACGGCGAAGCAGTGATCCCCCCGCGGTCGCTCTTCGATAAGGCTAGCATGCTGAAGGTGCGGCGAGAAGGAAAAGACCAGAAGAAGAACTTCTCCCTGAAGCAGCAGGCTCCGTTCGCCAAGCCGCTGCCATCGCTGGTAAAACCCACCATGGAGCCGGGGCAGGACAATCCCGAGTGGCTCATCAGTGAAGACTGGGCTCTGCTGCAGGTACACACACACACACACGTCTATGAACACACACACAGGCCTACAATTGTGTGCCTTCAGCTTTGCGATAACAGGTGTCCCAATACTTTTGTCCATATAGTGTACATAACACTCAGACTTGCTGAAGGTCTTGTTATAGCTCAGTAACAGACCCTATAATATCTTTTCTGTGATGATTGGCAGGCTGTGAAACAGCTACTGGAGCTTCCTCTGAACCTGACCATCGTGTCTCCGGCTCACACTCCAAACTGGGACTTGGTGAGCGACGTGGTGAGCTCCTGCAGCAGGATCTACCGCTCGCCAAAACAGTGCCGCAGCCGCTACGAGAACGTCATCATCCCGCGTGAGGAGGGCAAGGTGCGAATGAGCGTCTGATACTTTTGCTTCTATACTTTCCTGTCTATTTTTACTTTAATAATTAGGGCTTTGTCTTGCAGTTAATTTATGAAGCTAATCCCAAGAAGAAAACCAAGAGCATCTATAAGGTAAGATAATACAGGTAGCTTTTTATTTTTTTGCCTGTTGTTTCTAATTGATCCCAATGCTCCATTTTTTTATTTTTTTTTTTACCCTTACGCAGACTAAGAACAGCCGTCCCCTGCGCACGTGTCAGATCTACACCCAGGACGACAACGCCACCCAGATCCAGCTCTACAACAACCGCTTCGAGCTCATGAAGATCATCGCCAGCAAGAGGAGTGCTCCCATAAAACCTCTGTAAGAGCTCGGGACGGAACTGCAAAACGACCGTGTGGTTTTGCTGTTTCCTTCATCGCTTTTTAATTTAAAATTTTTATTTTTCCCCATCAGACTGGGTATGAATCCGTTCCAGAAGAACCCTAAGCATGCTTCTGTCTTGGCTGAAAGGTAACTTTTTTGGGGTTTTTTTTTTATTTATTTTTTTTGGTCAGAATACTATATGGATCCCATATAGAAATTGTTGTTCACAATAAATAAATAAAAAATGTAAGTAAAATGAAAATTTGAATAAGTATATACATGTTATGTTGTGTATATAAGTGAAATATAATTTGTAACATCTGTGCCAATACTGATTTGTTTTTCTGTGTCTGAATCTGTTACACAGCGGTATCAGCTATGATAAGCCCCTGCCTCCTATTCAGGTGGCGTCTCAGAGAGCTGAGAGAATCGCTAAAGAGAAGAAGGTGATTTTTATATATATATATAAATATAAAATAACAAATTGATACTAGAGCGATGTGATTTTGTGTGTTTAATAACGGAGAATAAATTAGTCTCTCAGTGAGCTCTAGATCTTTATTTTTTTTTTGTCTTTCCCAGGCTCTGGCAGAGCAACAAAGGGCTCAGCAGTTGGCTCAGCAGCAGCAGCAACAGGCAGCCGGAGCTACTCCCGGGACTCCAGGAGCCACCACTCAGCCCCAAGCCCAGACCCAAGCCGCCGCTTCCCCTGGACTACAAGCCGCTGCAGTTCCTCAGGGCACCCAGCAAGGAGCGGCCACAGTCCCGAACACGGCTGTGCTGGTCAGGATTTTTACATTCCCCTTGACCATGTTTTTATGGCTCGAAATCTAACGTGAGCATGCGTATTTATTCTGAGTGTCGCTTTTTCACTTGCAGACCGGCGCGATCAAGACGGCCGCTGCCGGCACGGGTATTCAGACAGGTATCGTTGGTGCATCTCATAGTGTTGTTTCATTCCGTCTGAAATTCCTCTGATGATGACGATGATTTTTCCTTGTTTCGGCAGCTGCAGTGGGAGGGAACTTGATCGTGAACACGGTAGCTAGCGTTCCTCCGGGCCAGTTCCAGGGAAACAAGCGTCTCGCGTCTCCTGTCATATCCGGGACTTTACCTGTAAGCTGGGCATTTTTCTCTGAATAAAATACACTGTAGATCGAGATGCGTTTTAGACCTGGTGGTGTAGCAAATATGAATACGAATTAATCTGATCTGGAAAACACGCAGGCACATTTTGGTTCATTTTTCTATTATTCCGATAGATTTTGGGAAGAGACGCTTTTCCACATAACAGGACGTCTATCAAAAAAGACTAATTCGTGTGATAACACGTCTGTTTTGCTCTAGGCTGCAGGTACGGCTACAGCTCAGGTGGTTCACACCCAGCAGAGGGCGGTCGCCTCAGCCCCCACCACCGCCCCTGCTGAAGTCGTCACCATAGCGGCCAGCCAGTGTGTTCGTGCTGTTACCCCGGTGACCGCCTCAACTGTGGTGTCCACGAGTCTGGCTCAGGTGCAGTCGCAGACACGCTCGCTCGTTGCTCCAGGTATGCCCCACACACACACGCACACACGCACACCTGCAATCACCCAGAAACTACCTTCCCACTTTCTTCACTTAAACAGGGATGCAGCTGACCCCGGGGAAGCCGATCACTCAGGCTCAGCTACAGATCTTCAGGCAGCAGCAGCTCCAGCAGCAGCAGCAGCCACAGCAGCAGGCCGGTTCTCCTCAGATCAAAACAGGGAACAAACCACAACAGGTATACACACACACACACACGCCTGTCTTGTAGCTGCAGTCATGCGATTCGCTGACATGGCTCTTCTTGCCGGAAGTCTAGAACTTTTGTTTACCGACGCAGGAAGTCTGACGCTGTCAGATATTTGCTGAATGTCTGCTTTTTTTTGCGAGGCGATGAAAGTTTCGTCAGCACCTCCACCCGTAGAACACACCGCGGGTGCACAGATCAGCGCCCTGTGACGGCGCACGTTCCTCAGTGCCAAAATAAGGTCAATATAATCCGCACAAAGACTCGTATCTCATCAGCGACGTTGGTCACAGCACTTGTTATAAAATGACAAATCGCTTTTAAAAAAAAGTGGGATTTCGCACGTACACCACACAGGAAGTGGTCTACAGAAGTTTCCCATAAGAAAATATTTCTAAATTTTTCACGAGAAATCGGTGCTTCTTAAAAAGTACGGATTTAGGAGGCAGTATCCTACTCTGCCCTGGACCCAGTATTTGCATTTACAAGTCCAACATCTTATGCACTGAGCTACCACTTCCACTTTTCACAAATTCCAGCACCATCTAAACAAAACAAACAAAAAAAAAATGTTAGTTTAAATATTTCAGGAAGAGGTAGGTGAAGATAACCGTTGACTCAGCTGTTCCGAACATCTATGGGAAGATCATTTATCATACATCATATCATTTGATTATTTTCTCATGAAGATGGCAAAGCCGAAGCTGCAGGTGGTGGCTGCTCAGGGCCAGCAGGCTGCAGTCACTCAGCAGCCTCAGCAGGTCCAGACGGCTTCCACTCCCCAGCCTGGGGCGCAGCTCACCACGATGAACGCCGTAACCAGAGCTGCTGCTGTGCTCACCGGGACTACCGCATCTAACCTGCAGGTCACCAGACTGGTGAGCTATCTCACACATACACACATTCAGACCTTTGGCTTAAAAATGGAATGAAATTCAACAGCTAGAGGCTCAGATGTTTTTGTTGAAGTTTTGAACGTCTCTCGTATGTCTCACAGCGAGATACGCTTTACATGGTATAAAGCTGACGTTTCTTGTCGTTTCTCCTTCATCAGACACGAGTCACTGCTCCAGGCATCGTCCCAGCACAGGTGGGCGGGACAGCCCAGGTGACTCTGACCAAACCCCCGGTGGTGTCTGTACCTGCTGTAGTGTCGTCCACCCTACCAGTGACCGTGGCAGGAATCAGCGTGGCTATTGGGCAGAACCCCAAAACAGGTACTAGTATTACACATGGAGGGATTTTCACACAAATGAGCGTGCAGGTTTCCTTTTGAAGTTGAATAAAATGATACATTTTTGATTTATGATTGCTCTTTGTGTGCGTGTTGTGTTGTGTAGGTTCCTTCCAGGTTCAGCAGTTGTTGCGGCAGAAGCAGCCTGGAGCAGTGCAACAAAAAGCTGCACAACCTCAGACACAGGCTGCAGTACAGCAGAAGGTTTTTATATATTTTTTTACTCTTAATGATCGCGTGATCTATTTTTTTAAATGATGTTCTTATATTAAAAAAAAAAAAAAATCGTGGGCTTTTTATCGCAATTATTAAAAAATTTTTACGTGATTTTATTTTTTCTTAATGATATTGTGTGGGTTTTTTTCCTTATAATTTTTTTTACGTTTTTTTAATATAGGGTTTTTTCTAAATGATAGTGATTTTTTTTTTTTTTTTTTTTTTTTTTTTTTCCATATTTATTCCAATAATTATTTTTTTTTTATCCATTGTTGAAATATTTTTTCTTGTTTAGTTGGCCACTCAGCAGGCGGCTCAGGCGGCAGGTCAGGGTCAGCAGAAGGTAGCGTACGCCACCACTCAACTTGCGCCAGGCATCAAGACCCAGTTTATCACCACTTCTCTCACTGCCCAGTCCCAGAAACCTGCCACTGCACAGCAGTTCCAGGTATAAAACACACACACACACACACACACACACACACACACACACACACACACACACACACACACACACACACAGCACATTCTGAAATTTCTCAAACCTTGTGTAGATGTGGAACATTTTATATTGCATCTATTAAAGTCTGACATTCATTTCACAATTAATTAAAATTACTGCTGTAAATGTATTCTCCTTTTACAAATGGTTAAGGCTCTGGGTTACTGATCAGAAGGTCAAGGGTTCAAGGGTTGTGTGTTTGAGTGTGTGCTTCATGCTTCCTGCTTCCTCTCCTCTGCTTGTAGGTTACTAAACTTCCTCAAATAGTGCAACAGCAGTTAGTGTCCTCACAACAGCAGGTACGAGTGCGCTTGTGACGCTGCATTGCATATTTCTGTTCTTTTTCCCTGTGATGATGATGATGATGATGATGATAATTTTGTGTGTGTGTGTAGATCCAGGCCCAGCCTCAGACGGTGACTCTGACCCAGGCGCCTGTCACGACTGGACCGTCTTCCCAGCTGCAGGTGATCCCCACGTCTGCCGCGCAAGTGGTCCATCAGAAACTCCTTCCGCAGCAGCAGGTTGTTACCACGGCAGCTCCGGCGTCCTCCACTCAGATCTCGATCCCAGCTCCTCAAAGCCCCGCCCAGCAGCAGAGCACCGTAGTGACCCCTGCAGTCGACACGCTGGTACAGCAGCCTGGAACGCCGCAGTCTCAAACGGCCAAAGGAAACGCACGCGCAGGAGCCGCCATGCGCGCTAAAACTCCAGCCAAACCCAGCGGAGGCAGCTAGACACTCACACACTCTCTCACACATATATACACACACACACACACACACACACACACACAAACACTTCACGTTGTGAAAGTTGTTTTACTGGATTGTGTTGCAGTAAAATGCTTTTTTTTTTTTTTTTTTTTTTTTACCACGTTTTGTTTTTTACGGCCGTTACACATCATACGTTTATTATCCTTGAAAGAAATCACGGACCTATGATTATGGAACGCCACACGGTCTCATTGTAACAGGAAGTGGCTGATTGGATGTTCTCAAGTCTAATTGGTTAGAAGGTTTAGGTAAAGTTTGGATAATGATACCGGTGTCCAGATCAATCAGGGGTGTGTGTGTGTGTGTGTGTGTGTGTGTATGTGTGTGTTTGTGCGCACAAAGTAAAAAGCCCCAGGTTTAAGATTTTAGATACCTTGTGTATGTGTCCACCTCGTACAGCTGAACTTTTTTTTTTTTTTTAGTCGTGGCCAGTTAAGACTAGTAGCTTGTGAACGTCCTTAAGGGGGCGATGTTCTACTGGAACGGGACGAGGTTGCGATGTCCAGATGGCTCAGGACGAGGCTGCTGCGTACCGGATTGGATGAATGAGCGAACGATCCGAAGTCTTTAGAGCAGTAGAGGTGTTTGGTGTTACAGATGGATCCTGCTCTTGGTTTTTATTAGCGAGTTGTATGTTAGATGTGTCATAAACGAGTGTACGATTGTAATGTTTGACTGGAGACCCATCAATCCCATCAGGGTCACGGCACCAAGATGGGAGACATGAAATAAAAAGTTGTCTGAAAGTTTATATCGTTTACATTTACGGCATTTGGCAGACGCCCCTTTATCCTCTTACATCTGAACAGTTGAGGGTTAAGGGCCTTGCTCAAGGGCCCCGGCAGTGGCAGCAAGGTGGTGCTGGGATTTGAACTCGGGACCTCGAGTCCAATGCCCTAACCACCTTCCTATCACATACCAGTATAGCATTTCAGATAAAGACGATGGGCGTTGGTGCGTGTCTGGTGGTCATGTGTGAGGACGTGGGATTTAACCAGTCACTGGACGTTTTCTACGAAGCTGCTCGTGACGTCTCAGACAGACAGACAGACAGACAGACAGACAGACGGAGCGCAGACGACAATTTATTTTTGTTGTTTTTGTGCATTTTTTTTAATTCTGTATCAGCTGCACTGTAAAATTGTGTTGATGTACTTGTAATGTGTCCGATTTTCCCCTCATCCATCAAATATTTGTCTCTTTTTTTTGTTTTCTTTTTTCTTTTTATTCATTCTGAGGAACAAATGTGTAAATAACAGAAGGGAAGACATTTGTAACTGTAAATCAGTTGTGTTTTCTTTGGAATTTTTGTTTTTTTTTGTTTTGTTTTTTCCAACTCTATATAAAGTGTTGTTTTTATACCAAGACGGCGGTATTCCGTGTCTTATTTGGCGATTGTATGCAGAAGTATTGGCACCCTCCACGTAAGCGATTGAAAAATCCGTGTTTTTGTTTGCTTCTCGTATTTCTTTTCTTCGGAGTGAGTGCTCGTCGCTGCATTTTCAGCAAGCAAACTGTAGTTTTACGGTGGAAACAAGCGAAATGTTTAATGCTGGAAGTCTCCTTGTGCAGCATTTGTACTGTTTAGAACACGTTATAGAAGCTGTAAACGAAGAGGAAGTCACTTGTCACATTTCAGAGAAACCAAAAAGCACAAACTCCTTCGTCTTGAAGTTTCATTTCAGTTTTATTTGTAGAGCGATTTTTTAACAAAGGACAGAG
>JBCEWE010000109.1:793599-806099 GCA_039877035.1 Silurus lanzhouensis
GAAAGAAAGAAAGAAAGAAAAGAAAGAAAGAAAGGGAGAGGGAGATAGGGAGGAGGTATTGATGTATTGATTCAGTAATGGCCTCCCCAGACTGATAATATTCACTGAGGACGCTCAAGGCTGTAGATTGAAGGATGAGGGGAAGACAGGATTGAAAATGGGGTGGGGGGATGGGCTCAACTCTCTCTCTCTATCTCTTTCTCTCTCTCTCTCTCTCTTTTTCTATCTCTCTTTCTCTCTCTGTCTTTCTCAATCACACTCGTGCACACAACATATAGATTCTCAAAAGACAAAATACTTAATAAGAGACTATCATGACCGAATCAAGGCAGCAGCTACTTTTAATACTGAACCAGGAACATTACACACACACACACACACACACACACACACACACCACACACACACACACACACACACATCACCAATCAGCCATAACATTATGACCACCTGCCTAGTATTGTGTTGGTCCCCTTTTTGCTGCCGAAACAGTCGTGACTCATCGAGCATCAACAGCATGAACTCGTCTGTTGGATCGGACCACACACACGGACCAGCCTTCGCTCCCCAGTGTGCATCAATGAGCCTCAGCCGCCCACGACCCTGTTGCCGGTTCACCACTGTTCCTTCCTTGGAGCACTTTTAAAAGATACTGACCACAGGTGCCATGAGTGGAGGCACAGGTGGAGGTGCAGGTAAAAGTGGAGGCGCAGTTGGAGGTGCAGGTATAAAAGGAGGCGCAGGTGGAGGTGCAGGTAGAAGTGGAGACGCAGGTAGAAGTGGAGGCACAAGTGGAGGTGCAGGTATAAGTGAAGGCACAGGTGGAGGTGCAAGTATAAGTGGAGGCGCAGATGGTGGCACAGGTATAAGTGGAGGCGCAGGTAATAGTGGAGGCGCTGGTGGCGGCGCAGGTATAAGTGGAGGTACAAGTGGAGGCGCAGGCGGAGGTGCAGGCATAAGTGGAGGCGCAGGCGGAGGTGCATGTACAAGTGGAGGCGCAGGCGGAGGTGCAGGTATAAGTCGAGGCTCAGGCGGAGGTGCAGGCATAAGTGGAGGCGCAGGTGGAGGTGCAAGTATAAGTGGAGGCGCAGGCGGAGGTGCATGTACAAGTGGAGGCTCAGGTGGAGGTGCAGGTATAAGTCGAGGCTCAGGCGGAGGTGCAGGCAAAAGTGGAGGCGCAGGTGGAGGTGCAAGTATAAGTGGAGGCGCAGGTGGAGGCGCAGGTATAAGTGGTGGCACAGGTGGAGGTGCAGGCATAAGTGGAGGCGCAGGTAATAGTGGAGGCGCAGGTGGCGGCGCAGGTATAAGTGGAGGTACAAGTGGAGGCGCAGGCGGAGGTGCAGCCATAAGTGGAGGCGCAGGCGGAGGTGCATGTACAAGTGGAGGCGCAGGCGGAGGTGCAGGTATAAGTGGAGGCTCAGGCGGAGGTGCAGGTATAAGTCGAGGCTCAGGCGGAGGTGCAGGCATAAGTGGAGGCGCAGGTGGAGGTGCAAGTATAAGTGGAGGCGCAGATGGAGGCGCAGGTATAAGTGGTGGCACAGGTGGAGGCGCAGGTAATAGTGGAGGCGCAGGCGGAGGTGCAGGCATAAGTGGAGGCTCAGGCGAAGGTGCAGGCATAAGTGGAGGCTCAGGCGGAGGTGCGGGCATAAGTGGAGGCTCAGGCGGAGGTGCAGGCATAAGTAGAGGCTCAGGCGGAGGTGCAGGCATAAGTAGAGGCTCAGGCGGCAGTGCAGGTACAAGTGGAGGCTCAGGCGGCGGTGCAGGTACAAGTGGAGACGCAGGCGGAGATGCAGGTACAAGTGGAGGCTCAGGCGGAGCTGCAGGTACAAGTGGAGGCGCAGGCGGAGGTGCAGGCATAAGTGGAGGTGCAGGCATAAGTGGAGGCGCAGGCGAAGGTGCAGTTATAAGTGGAGGCGCAGGCGGAGGTGCAGGTACAAGTGGAGGCTTAGGCGGAGCTGCAGGTACAAGTGGAGGCGCAGGCGGAGGTGCAGTTATAAGTGGAGGCACAGGCGAAGGCGCAGTTATAAGTGGAGGCGCAGGCGGAGGCGCAGGTATATGTGGAGGCGCAGGTGGAGGTGCAGGTATAAGTGAAGGCACAGGTGGAGGTGCAGGTATAAGTGGAGGCGCAGGTATAAGTGGAGGCGCAGGTGGAGGTGCAGTTACAAGTGGAGGCACAGGTGGAGGTGCAGGTATAAGGGGAGGCACAGGTGGAGGTGCAGGTATAAGTGGAGGCGCAGGTGGAGGTGCAGTTACAAGTGGAGGCACAGGTGGAGGTGCAGGTATAAGGGGAGGCACAGGTGGAGGTGCAGGTATAAGTGGAGGTGCAGTTACAAGTGGAGGCGCATGTGGAGGAGCAGGCGGAGGTGAATGTGTTGGTCTCTGAATGCACAAAAATGCTTTTATTTATACTTTGAAGAAATGTATCACAATGACTCATTTATTGCACATTCTGGCTCTCGCTCTGATTCATTACATCTTCACTCCCTGATGCATGTGACTGATAACACGAGTGCGAACCAGTTAGTCGTCATGGTAACGAAGTGTGAAAAATAGGTCACATGTGAAACCTCAATTTCATTATTATTATTACTTGATCCAAATTGGAGACATTCTTCTGGAACTGGTTATTTGCCGTCTTTTTCTGGTGTGTGTGTGTGTGTGTGTGTGTGTGTGTGTGTGTGTGTGTGTGTGTGTGTCTGAAAGAGACTCATTAATCCACAGTGTCATTACGGGCAGCTGAGCGTCTGACTGTGATTAATTTTGTGAAAGCTGCCGCAGTGATAAAGGTCACATTCAGCGTGTTAATCTCCACTGACCTCTGGCCTGTGTGTGTGTGGTGTGTGTGTGTGTGTGTGTGTGTGTGTGTGCGTGTGTGTGTGCGTATGTATGTGTGTGCGTGCGTCTGTCCGTGCGTGCGTGCTTGTGTGTGTGTGTGTGTGTGTGTGTGTGTGTGTGTGTGTGTGTGTCTTCTGACCTTTAACCCTGCTGAGGAAACGCAGGACAATAGCCACATTATACACACCAGAATTCACACTACTAGCGTTCAAGAGAGACACACAGACACAAAGAGAGAGAATGTGTGCGAGTGTGTGTGTGTGTGTGTGTGTGGTGTGTGTGTGTGTGTGTGTGTATACACATGCAAAATTTAATAGCAATGACATCAGGGTATGCTAGCTGATAACTACACTGTTGTTGGGTGTTTAAATAAATATAACTCAGCCAAAACAAATGCTAGCAGTTATCGTTCAGAGTGAATGAAACGCTAATAATAATACTGATATTTGAGGCTAATGCTTCTCAGTTTGGTGCAAATCCAGTTAGCGCTCGATGCTAAGTTGCATTTGAAGCTGTAGAGAGGTTTTTATTAGTGTTTTATAAACGCTGCTGAGGAAAATGTTGACTTTTTTAAGTTGTCGGGTTTTTTAGCATTAATATATTTGCTAAATGTTTCTCCAGCTCCTCAGCTATATTTCCCAGTAACAACACAACAGTCTCCTGTGTAAATAAGAACTTTAACAGGGAGGAAATCTGTTCTGTGGGTTTTGGGTAAATTTTGTTACTAAGATTAAAATTCATTAAGAGTAGCTGAGATTCTTACATACTGTATTTATGCATATTCTCTCTTCCTTTCTTTTCTTTCTCTATTACTTTGTTTCTTTTTCTATCTATCTATCTATCTATCTATCTATCTATCTATCTATCTATCTATCTATCTATCTATCTATCTATCTATCTATCTGTCTGTGTTTTCTTGTTCTCACTTTTGGACTTTCTTTCCTTCATTCCTTCATTTCTTTGTTTCTTTGTTTCTTTCTTTCTTTCTTTCTTTCTTTCTTTCTTTCTTTCTTTCTTTCTTTCTTTCTTTCTTTCTTTCTTTCTTTCTTTCTTATAGAATTTTTGGATGCTCTCCTGCCAGACTTCGGTCAATCTTTCCTTTCTTCACTCCTCTATTTCTTTCTTCTTTTTTTCTATCTATCTATCTATCTATCTATCTATCTATCTATCTATCTATCTATCTATCTATCTATCTATCTATCTATCTATCTATCATCTTTTTATTTTAATTATAATATAATTTCATATAATTCTTATAATATTTTTGTGAATGCTTTACTGTACTTCTTTCTTTCTTTCTTTCTTTCTTTCTTTCTTTCTTTCTTCTTCTTCTCTCTCTCTCTCTCTCTCTCTCTCTCTCTCTCTCTCTCTCTCTCTCTCTCTTTC
Source organism: Silurus lanzhouensis (assembly GCA_039877035.1). NCBI lineage: Eukaryota > Metazoa > Chordata > Actinopteri > Siluriformes > Siluridae > Silurus > Silurus lanzhouensis. The sequence continues at coordinate 797,821 of JBCEWE010000109.1, forward strand.
TGAGGGATTTCTGAGATTATCTTCCTGGAATTCATTTCATACACCACGGGGCATGAGCATAGTTTCTGTATTGGATTTCTCACTTTTATTCTCTCTCTCTGTTCCCTCAGAGGCAGTGAGTCCGCATAAGCGTGGAGGACAAACTCAAGCCCACCGTCACCTTTTCCCCCGAACACACACTTCACGCTGCAAAGACGTTCAAGGTCTGGAGTCACTGTAGCCTCAAGACAGCATTATGTACAGGGTCATGTGATCACTTCTCCCTTTCTGCTCTTTATAAAGACTGTCACTCTGCCAGTTCTCTCTGCCAGGGGGTTCAGCCAGGGCAATGAAGCTGAAATAAAAATCTGCATGAGGATATAATAAAGTGTCAGTAGAGAAGCTTCAGTCCCAGAAGAAGGCAGAAGCTGTCAGATAAGAAGCGACTCTGTAGAGACGGCTGATAGCCAATTCATTACAGGATTTCACAATATTCTTATCTGTAATCTATTTCAATTTCCAGATAAGTGACACCGAGCTCTTGCGCTGACACGTCTTGAAATGAAAAGGAAGTCTACATTTTCGTAGGAACACAACGGGAAAAAGAGAACAAAAAAAGGCAGGGGATTGACAGAATGAAAGAGAATTGTGATGCATGTATGTGCAGGGAAAAAGCCTTCAGTTGGTTACACCCCTTTTCTCTTGTACCTTACAGAGAAAAAAATAAAAAAATAAAATCTGACGTTAGTTCGGGTTTTTTGTTCAGTGTGGAGACGTACAGGACGTCTTAATATTCTATTCATTAAGGACACTGACGTCTGGACTCTTCCATAGAAGTGACAGATTTTCTTTTTATAGTCTGTGTGTGAAACGTTGGAGAAAACATATGAGATCATATTTGGGCATACAGAGCCACTCGAACGTTCGGATAAACTGAATCATAGCAGGATTTTTTTTTGAAGTCTGGATTTGCTTATACAATTGAATATTCCTGTCAGAAATACAAAGGGGGCATATGAAACTCACTCCTACCAGTAACTGGAGCTCAGAAACAGACCCTGAAGCTGAGAAGCCCCATCATGCAACCTACAGTGTTTTCTTAATTTTGTTATCCTTCTTTATTGTATTTCTTTTTTCTACAGCACATAAAAAAATGTATTTTATATTCAACATCTTTCTGAGCTGTTTGACTTTAGTGACTGCTTTTGCTAAAGTTTTAAGAACTGAGGGAAAAGATCTCATAGCTAATTCAGGGATGATTACGAGGGGCATGTCGTCTTTGCCTTTATCAATCGCAGCATCCTTTTTCCCTTTAGTTCAAATTTATTTCTGTTGCACATCGTCACAAAGCTGGTTTGTGGATATCCGGATACAAATTTTGCATTTACACGTTTAGATCAGGCAGTTACAGGAAAGGCCGAGTTGATGTATGTGGAAGAGGGCAGATAGCAGTTTTCCTCTGAGTGAGTTGTGCCACAATGTGATACAGCATATCAATAAAGATCGAGTTGGCTGGAGAGAGGTACAGTTTAGGAAGTGGCAGCTCAGTAGATAAGCTGTTGGACTTCTGATCGGAACTTCATGGGCCCTTGAGCATTGCCCTTAATCATCAGTTGCTCATCTGAAGTCACCGTGGATAAGGGCATCTGCCAAATGTTAAAAATGTAAATGTAGTTTAAGTCTTCATCCTGCTCAGCCTGTATTTATCATATGATAGGAAAGAGGATTCTGATATTGGGAGAAAACATTGGGAGAATTTGGGGATATAATGATGTCATTATAAATTGTAATTGAAATTGTATAGGAATGATTGAAAAAGTTGCTGATAAAAGATTGTTCTTTTGTAAACCGCTATATTCCACATCCAAGTGCAGATGGTCAAAAAAAGATACGGATTGATGCAAAGGCAGGAAAATAATCCATCCGAATCATCTAAATAATAATAAATAAATAAAAAGAAAGGCAAAACAAGGTCAACAAACAATTCAAACGAGGCAATAATATTATCAAGAACTATCTTAAGACAGTGTGTGTTCTTGTTGGAAATCATAGTCCGTGGCGGTCATATAAGGGAGGTCATAGCTTAGTGGTTAAAGCTGCATGTACACCAATTCGGATACAAGTCAAAAAGCTTTTATTGTCATTTCAACCATATATAACTGACGCAGTACACAGTGAAATGAGACAACGTGTCTCCAGGATCCTGGTGCTACATAAAACAACACAGTGCTAAAGACTAAAGGACGTGTCCTCGCCACATAAAGTGCATCGTCTACACTGTCGTTTTCAATCATTTCCCAAAAGTTGTTCATCCACACTGAAACTTCAGATAACGTTTACATCCCCCTACTGCGCGTTAGCAGAACGTAAGAGGCGTCGACCTGCGTGATTTCCACCTGCCGTTTATTTATTCAACGGCTCTTTGAAATGTCTCAGCATCGTTCTCAAAAGCCTCCGTTTTCAAAAGCCTCCGTTTTCGTTCAAGTGTGGACATTTCCTAAGGCATTAGACTTTGGATCCGAGGGGTCGTGAGTTCAAATCCCAGCCAAACCAATATACACAGCCATACAGTACCTATAGGTGCTCAGTTGTATGAATGTGATAAATGTAAGTCGCTCTGGATAAAGGCGTCTACCAAGTGCCATAAATGTAAATATTGGATTTTCTGTCTTGTTGTGACTTGATACAGAATGATACAAATTCAATGTTCAGAGTTTGACAGTCAGTTTGAATGGCATCACATCCATGAACAACCATCGCAGTATCATAGCAACTTATCGGTAAGTTCAGGATAGAAACCGAGGGAGACCTTTGTTAGCTGTGGATGTGAGTAAAATCATGGACACTTTTCTGACTGAAATACTACTTCAAAATGTTATGAGTAGCTCAGATTTGAGTTACGATCACCTCATGACACATACGGCATTGATGATGTGTGGGATATCATTATTATTATTATGTAAACACCCTCCTATTAATACTCTGATAATCATAAATCAATAATCATGTCTATAGTAACAACGTCTATAGCAGTTGCACCTCAGGACTGCATTTAAAATGGTGTGTAAATATTAATATGGTGAGGTGTTTGTTTAACATTTAGGGAAGGAGTCTCCAGTTCTAGTGTTTTGTAACACTCAATGTTAAAGCTTTAACTTCCACCACAGTTTACACACTGCTGTCTGATTCTCTTTCTCTCTGTGAATGCTGTCAAAAATATCCTCACGTACATCTTCACAGAAGTATAAATCAGCCTACACACACACAAACACACACACACACACACACACACACACACACACACACACACACACACACACACACACACACACACACATATACAGTATATCCATAGGGGAGAGGGGGTAAAGATAGAAACAGGATAGAGAAAATATCATGTGATGTAGAGTCATTTATCTTTAGTGCTATAGCGTTTCTCTTTATGTGAGTGTGTGTGTGTGTGTGTGTGTGTGTGTGTGTGTGTGTGTGTGTGTGTGTGTGTGTGTGTGTGTGTGTGTGTGTGTGTGTGTGTGTGTGTGTTGGAAAAGGATGTGACTCGTAGGAGTACTAACCCACAATGATTTATGACTCACTCTGCTGAGGCACACAGGTTTCTCTCTCTCTCTCTTACACACACACACACACACACACACACTTGTATTATTCTATATGTGACACATAAATCAGGGAGACTTTAAATATTTCCTCTGCCTCCATTTATACCCAAATGGAAAGAAGGAAAGAGGAGATAACAGGGACATTTTTTCATGGATACACATTTTGCATAATTTTCACACTGTGCAGAGAGATATTGTGTGTGTGTGTGTGTGTGTGTGTGTGTGTGTGTGTGTGTGTGTGTGTGTGTGTGTGTGTGTGTGTGTGTGCTGTTAAAAAAAAAAAACTCAGATTTTTTTGGTTCTATTTCTGCCACTGATTTTCCTCTTACATCCTGAATTTCCTTTTACACAGAAGTGTTTGTTTCTCTGTAAGTATATAGAAGAACTGGTTCCTCAGTGGTTAAGGCTGTGGTTACAGATCGGAAGGTTGGGTGTTCAAACCCCACTATCACCAAGCTGCCTCTGTTGGGCCCTTGAGCAAGGCCCCTAACACTCAGAGCTCCAGGGGCGCTGTATCAAGGCTGACCCTGTGCCCTCAGCTTCCTAGCGTTGCTGTAATATATGAAGAAAGAAACTTATTGAGCTTTAAAGTACATGTGGCATGCAAGTTTTCGTTCTCTGGATCAGACCCATGGGTCTGGATTTCAAGTTTCAGACTCGGCTCCGCCCCCTGTCACAATACAATAATGCATACAAAGGACGGTTTGTAATTTACGGCTGTGTCGATTCTGCATCTTTCAGCCGTGAATTGTTGATCACCATCGATTACAAGACGGATTAATTATCTGAAAGCACTCAGAGAAGAGAGAGAGAGAGAGAGAGAGAGAGATAGAGAGAGAGAGAGATAGAGAGAGAGAGAGATAGAGAGAGAGAGGAGGTGCCTTTGTGGAAGGTTTTAATGATATTTTTATATACGTCTACTGTATCATATAATATATAATGATATTTATTGGGACAATAATTGTTGAATGAAAATGATGTGCCAGTTAAATAAATGCATGAAACAGGAACAGGATGTATATGTATATGTATATGTAATGAATGATACGTTCAAGGTTATGCTGTAAAAAAAAGAGCATCCTCCGGATAATTATCTATGAGGTATAATGTAAAGTGGGGTCTCTGCCTGTTCCCACCATGAAGTTGATTCTTTTCTAATAGCATTCTTTGCTGTATTTTCGTCTTCTTATTCCATCACAACCAATCACTACAATTTCCTTATATAGCTGCAAGCAGTGATCGACGGGGCCCAAGCACCAAGTGTGCAGCTGATAGTTCTTGGAACCTTCACAGCTCAATGAGTCCCTGTTCTCACTTATGGTTATGGTGGGTATAAACCAGGGGTCCCAAAACTACCTCTTCTTTTGGCTGCACCCTTTAGGGGGCGCCACAGCGGATAATCCATCTACATACTACTCTGTCCTCAACATCTGCCTCTTTCAAACCAACTACCTGCATGTCTTCCCTCACCACATCTATAAACCTCCTTCTTGGCCTTCATCTTTTCCTCCTTCCTGGTGGCTCTGTCCTTAGGATTCTCCTACCGATGTACCTCATGTCCCTCGTCTGCACATGTCCAAACCATCTCAATCGGGCCTCTCTCACTTTGTGAGAGTGTACAAAACGTCCTACATGCGCTGCAAGACAGGAAAGGGCTCAGAGCCGATCCTTGATGCAATCCATCCTCCACCTTGAACCAGTCTGTCGTTCCTACTGCACACTTCACTGCTGTCACACTGCCCTCATACATGTCCTGCACCACCCTCACATACTTCTCTGACACACCAGACTTCCTAATACAATACCACAACTTCTCTCTCCACTCTGTCGTACGCTTTCTCTAAATCCACAAACACACAATGCAACTCCTTCTGACCTTCTCTATACTTCTCCATCAACATTCTCAAAGCAAATAAGGCATCTGTGGTGCTCTTCCTCGGCATAAAACCATACTGTTGCTCACAGATGATCACCTCTTCTCTCAGCCTGGCTTCCACTACTCTTTCCCATAACTTCATGGTGTGACTGATCAACTTTTTTCCCCCTGAGTTACTGCAGGTCTGCACATCTCCCTTGTTCTTAAAGATCAGTACCAGCACACTCCTTCTCCATTCCTCAGGCATCTTCTCACCTTCCAGAATCCTGTTAAAAACTACACTGCCATCTCTCCTAAACATCTCCACGCTTCTACTGGTATGTCATCTGGTCCACCCGACTTTCCACTCTTCATTTTTTTAATCACTGCTCTCATTTCCTCCTTACTAATCCGATCCACTTCCTGCTTCACCGTCTCCACATCATCCAACCTTCTCTCTCTCGCATTTTCCTCATATTCCTCATTAATACTTTATTAATTATAGAATTATATTTATTTAATTTAATAAGCGATATACTGTATCTCTTAAACAGTGATGCTCATTTGTCTGTTTGTGCAGAACAAATGAATAAACTAATCTAGCATTAGGAGGCGTAATATTGCATTTCAAATCATAAAAAAATCTCCACAATAATTCTGGTAGTCACTTTGCTATGTCATTTTCTGTTACCCCCATTAAAGAAAGGAAAAATTATGTGGCCCTCACAGAATAAGTTCTATAGCAGGGACCCCTGGTATAAATTGTCATTTCTTTACTCTTTTTTTCTTTCCCTTGCTTCATCTATTGTTACCAAGAAGCCAGAAAATGAACCGTAATACTCTACTCTGAACCTTTCCCTCTAGACCAACACTGACACTGGAGACTCCTTCCATAAATGTTAACTTTTATCAGTGAGAGGATTCACATTCGTGTGGGGATTAAAGAGTGAGCTGGAGACAGATAGAGTGAGACAGAGAAGGAAAGAGTGAGACAGAGAGACAAGGGAGGGATGGACGGTAATGTTTTGTGTAACGATGCATTGAGAATAAATCAGGGTACAGGCTCGGCTAAAACTCCCTCTGCACAGCTATTAGCTTTATTTATGTCCTGCAAACCGTCCATTGTCTTTGTTTCCCTGTCACCAGTCTCTCTCTCTCTCTCTCTCTCTCTCTCTCTCTCTCTCTCTCTCTTTCTCTCTCTCTCTCTATACCTATCTTTCTCACCATCTCTCTCCCACCATTTTATCTCTTAATGTCTGTCTCTGTCTTCCTCTTCCTGTCTGTATCTGATTCTTTATATACCTGTCTCTCTCCACTAGATCTCTCCTACCATTCTATCCCTCCATTTCTCTCTCTCTCTCTATCTCTCTTTCTTGCTTTCTCACCATCTCGCTACCCGTCTCACTCCAATAAATCACTCACACCATTCTGTATTTTACATGCCTTTACATCTTTCTCTTTTACTTTATTTCTATTTGTCGATCCTTCCCAATCTTTCTTTTCATCTCTTTCTCTCTCTCTCTTACTCTCTCTCTCCGTCTCACCATCTCTCTACCTGTCTCACTCTCACAATTTTGTTTTTTTCATGTCTCGTTCTTACCCTCTCTCTCTTTCTTTTTTACCACCTTTATACCTGATCATCCCCCCCCCCCACATCTCTATCATCATTCTGTCTTTTCATGTCTTTCTCTTTCTCTCCCAGAAATATCATCTTTCGCTCTCACACTCTTCCTCCTACTCTTAATATATCTTTGACTATTTTATTTCCCTCACTTCCCACATGTATCCTTTCCCCCTCAGCGTCCTCAGTGCCAAAGCTGCCTTGCATTTGTATCTGTTAAACACATCCTAATCTCAAGCGTTCTTTTGTTTGTTTGTTTGTTTGCAAATGCTTTAAATCACATCTCAGCGCAACCATCTGTAACCACACTCCATCATCTGCCCCTACGACACCCAGGAGACGCATTCCATCTGTAATCAACTCTTTATGATTCCTTGTATAATAACGGCTCAACAGTCTGCAGCCGTTTACACACCCGTCAGGTCCGTTTATAAGAACAGAGTGATCTCCATCCATCCTCAGACGGTAAAGCCGTGTCCTGGATTCCCCTGCTCGTCTCATCTCGTCTCATCTCGTCTCGTCTAGTCTCCGCACTCCCCCGTCTGCTCTGATGGATTTCCTTTTGTCTCTCTCTCTTTTTCCTAATTTCAATAGCATTTAAGTGCTCCCCATCACATCTTACATCCCTCTGCCAAGTTTCCATACGGAAAAAATAGTGTCCTCCTTTACACTGCGACTCAGAGGTGGGTAGGAATATGCATTCTGCAGCGTTTCGTTCGCAAGTGTTTATTCAGGATGTTTATTGGGTGCTTGTTCTGTGTTGCGTCCTAATAATTTTTACCCAACCTGAGAAACCTCACCACATAGAATGCTTTTTTTCCCTATAGTATATTGCTTAGCAAAACCATTAGCTTCCAACATTAACCAGGTTCCAGGCTTTAAATACAAAAAAAACCCCATAGAAACCATTACAGAATTTCTAATGGTTTCCATGACAAACACTTTACATTACAAACCATCAAACTTTAAAAACGTGTAAACGGCTTTCATCACATAGTCTGTGTCTGGGTTTGTGTGCATTATTAAATCATCAGCATCATCATCCAACCAAAGAAACCTGTGAAGAAACTTCCTGGACTCTGCAAGCTCATGATGGATCCTAATGGAGTCCAGTAGATACCAAGTTGCCGATGATAATCTATTGGTCCTTAATGGTGTCCACTAGACTTAATGCCACCAACTGGAGCCAACAAGTTACCAGTAGAGA
>JBCEWE010000109.1:811099-818599 GCA_039877035.1 Silurus lanzhouensis
TTCCTCAATACAGACTAATTTATGAATATAACATTTATATTTGTAGTCTATATACACATAGTCTATATGTGTATAGTGGTTAAGGCATTGGACTTGAACCACAGGCCATGGGTTCATATCCCAACCACACCAAACTGCCTCTCCTGGGCCCCTGAGCAAGGCCCATAACCCCATAGCTGCTCAGTTGTATAGAGGAGATAAATGTAAGATGCTCTGGAATAAGGGCATTTGCCAAAAGAAGCAAATGTACATGCATCTGAAAATAACAGATTTATAGAAGTTGGCAGCTCAGTGGTTGGAGTTTTGGACACTGAATCGGACTTAAAAGTCCCAGCACCACCAAGCTACTACTGTACTGCTGGGCCCTCGAGTAAGGCCCTTAACTCTGAACTGCTCAAAATAAATGTAAATGCATATATTTTTGTAATTATTAAAGAAATGTTACATATAAGCCGCTTTAGGACAATGTCCACTGGTAAAAATACTTAAGCAATAGAATTGAATAAAATTGAATTGTGTTGAACTGAATTAAATTGGATTGAACTGAATTTTGTTGAATTGAATTAAATGTTTTTAACTAAACTGAATTGAATTGTGCTGAACTGAAATAAATTGAATCAAATTGTCTTGAGGTGAATTTAATTATTTTGAACTAAATTGAATTTAATTGTGTTTAACTGAAAATAATTGAATTGTGTTGAACTGAACTGAAAAGAATTGCATTTTTTTAAACTGAATTTAAACTGAATTTTGTTGAACTGAATTGAATAGAATTGTGCTAAACTGAAATAAATTGAATCGAATTGTGATGAAGTAAATTGAATTGAATTGTGTTGAACTGAACTGAAATAAACTAAATTGAATTATGTTGAACTGAATTGAATTTAATTGTGTTGAACCGAAAAGAATTGAATTGTGTTGAACTGAATTGAATTAAGTTGAATTGAATTGTGTCAAACTGGATTTGATTTGAAATTATTTGGCCAGAAACAATGGAATAATCATGCTGAAAGGTTTGAAATGGAATGCGGGGTTTGTGCTGATGAAACAAAGAAAAGTGATTGGACAGAAACGAAAAGCAATTTGAGAAGAAGAGCTTCTCCTGAAAAAAACTCATATTAACTATTTTTATTTCATGATTTTGTTGTGTTTGTGGGTTATTTTTTGTGGCTGTTGTTAATAATGCACAATTACATAGTTATTATTATGCTGTATCACTTTTGTAGATATTATTTATTGTAGTGTGTTATTTTGTTATTATTGTTGAGCAGTGGATGGAGATCCTTTGCAGTATGATACCAAGGTACATTCTCTCAGACTGAAGGTCTGCCAATGCTTTGATTCTTTGATTAAATTGTTGTACTGTGTGTGATTCCACCCAAACCAGGAAGCTCCGTGCTGAATAGGGGCTCAACTGTCTCCACACGTCTCTCGAAAGAAAATGGACGAGCTCTTTTGACCTCCGGTGTCCAGACCGAATCTGCAGAAGAGACACTTAAGAATGATTAATCGAAGCACTTCAATAGCGGCCGAAAGGAGGGTGTGTGAGCAAGGTTTCAGACCATTAGAGAGAGAGCACAGGTCAGTCAGTGGACACACACTGAGCCCTGCTGGGATCTCCATCACGCTATCCTTCAACGTTCGTCCTGTGTAGCCACAGCTTGTGTCTCTGCAGGCTTCAAACAGGCCAGATGTGGACGGCCTGGAGAGTCCAGCACAGGAGAGTTTCAGTGAGTGTGTGTGTGTGTGTGTGTGTGTGTGTGTGTGTGTGTGTGTGTGTGTGTGTGTGTGTGTGTGTGTGTGTGTTTTGATGACAGTACAAAATAAGTGTAATGATAATAAACTCCACTGCACCAAACTCCACTCCACTCCACTGCACTAAACTCCACTCCACTAAACTCCACTGCATAAAACTACAGTACACTACACCAAACTACACTACACTACGCCAAACTCCACTCCACTCCACTGCACTAAACTCCACTCCACTCCACTAAACTCCACTGCATAAAACTACAGTACACTACACCAAACTACACTACGCCAAACTACACTACGCCAAACTTCACTTCACTCCACTCCACTAAACTACACCAAACTACACTACGCCAAACTACACTCCACTACACCAAACTACACTACACTACACTAAACTCCACTCCACTAGACTAAACTCCACTCCACTAAACTCCACTCCACTAAACTCCACTGCATCAAACTACACTACACCAAACTACACTATGCCAAACTACACTCCACTACACCAAACTACACTACGCTAAACTACACTCCACTACACCAAACTACAATACACTACACAAAACCAAACTAAACTCCACTACACCAAACTACACTCCACTCCACCAAACTACACTATACTAAACGCCACTACACCACACCAAACTACACTATACTAAACGCCACTACACCACACCAAACTACACTATACTAAACGCCACTACACCACACAAAACGCCACTACACCACACCAAACTACACTACACTAAACTCCACTACACCAAACTCCACTATACTAAATTCCACTACACTACACCAAACTACACCACACCACACTACACAAAACTACACATTACATTACACTACACCAAACTACACACCACACCACACTACACCAAACTACACATTACATTACACTACACCAAACTACACACCACGCTACACTACACCAAACTACACATTACATTACACTACACCAAACTACACACCACACCACACCACACCAAACTACACATTACATTACACTACACCAAACTACACACCACACCACACTACACCAAACTACACATTACATTACACTACACCAAACTACACACCACGCTACACTACACCAAACTACACATTACATTACACTACACCAAACTACACACCACACCACACTACACCAAACTACACATTACATTACACTACACCAAACTACACACCACGCTACACTACACCAAACTACACATTACATTACACTACACCAAACTACACATTACATTACACTACACCAAACTACACACCACGCTACACTACACCAAACTACACATTACATTACACTACACCAAACTACACACCACGCTACACTACACCAAACTACACATTACATCACACTACACCAAACTACACATTACATTACACTACACCAAACTACACACCATGCTACACTACACCAAACTACACATTACATTACACTACACCAAACTACACACCACGCTACACTACACCAAACTACACATTACATTACACTACACCAAACTACACACCACGCTACACTACACCAAACTACACATTACATTACACTACACCAAACTACACACCACGCTACACTACACCAAACTACACAACACGCTACACTACACCAAACTACACATTAAACTACACTACACCAAACTACACTACACTACACACTACACTACACTGCACAAGTGCAAACCCAAACCGAAACGAGTGTTTGAATAGTTTTTTGTAATCAGTTTGCACATGTATTTATTCAGTTATCTGTCAATAATCGATCTTCAGTAACAGAAGGTCTTGCGCTGGTGTTGTTCGTATCACCGGCTCTCATACGAATACGGTCTGAATAGGGCCTTCACCTTCGCCATCACACTATAAACACATCATGTAGAGGTTCACGTTATAAAATGTGGATATAATAATGGTTTTGATGCTGATGCTACGCGAATAAATCTCGGATGAACATGTTTTTACTGAGATAATGAGAGATTCTGTTTGTGTATCACTGCATGGACATTGTGCACACACGATTTCCTTCAGCTTCATCGCTTCATCAGTTTCCAAGACATGGGGTGTGATTTGTATGGAGCCAAATCGGGCCGCGTCTCATATATTTCTCTTCGCCCTATCTAGGGTGTGAGGGGGAAAGGGTTTCGCACCCTACGTAGTGCACTAAGGTTAGGATTAGCCATGCGATCGGGATCAGACTGGTGTTATTTATTATTTCATGCTTAATAGGGCGCCGGTCCCTTTAAGCCGGAGGAGAAGCGGAGTTGACGTTCAGCGGGAGTCTTTACACGGGGAAAAAAAACGGGAGAGGAACCGAAGCAGAAGCAGCGGCACCAGCAGGAGGATCAGCAGCAGCAGGAGATCTATCAGACATTTTGTGGACGGAAAGTGGACAATGTGGGATCGTCCAGGGTGGAGGTCGAATGATGATCGGATGATATAAACGGTGGATAAAAGGAGGAAAAAACCCCAAACAAACAAAAAAAAAACAGAGGAAGAGAAAGGAGGATCACTCACTCATTCAACCCGGAACGAGCGCGCACACACGCACGCACGGAGAGCCGGCGGAGGAGAGAGAGGACGGGAAGGGGAGGGGGGCGGCGGATACCGAACCAGGACCCTTCTGTACATGTGGATTAATTTTGGGATTATTTTAATTTTTAGACCATAAATAAAACCAACAGGGCTCTCGGATATACACCCATATCCTTCCGCGAACCTTCTCCACAAGGTAAGAATGACCAAAATACGCGTGTTGAATATTTATTTGTATATTTATTGCTCTGAACAAGTTCTCTATTTGCTGAAGCTAGCTTAGCAGCGCCGTTTAACGGACTAGCGCCCTCTCCCTCTCCCTCTCTCTCTCTATGCTAGCTCGAAAAACACTTCACAAGTTCCCCCATTCACAACATCAAACCTTCTCCTGGTGTTCACCCAATTTTCCCCTGCTTTCGTCTCGGGTTTTTAATCCAGCGACATGTTTCCCTCTTTATCTAAACCCTCCATAGAAACTAGTCGAGAAAGCGGCTAGCTAGCAAACGGCTAACACCGTGGAGCCTGACTAGCGAAGGTGCTAGCAACCCCAACTCTCTAAACAAATAACATATAAAGACTTAAAAAACATCTAAATTACTACTTCTAATAGTCCCACACGACAGTCTGATTAATTATAAACGACAATATGGCTTATTATTGGAACGTGTTCAAATATATATATGGAAATGTGAAGCCAGACACTGACTAGCATTATTATTATTATTATTATTATTATTATTATTATTATTATTATTGTGTGTTATAGAAAAAGATCGAATGAAATGACATTAAAAGGGGTGGACTTGTGGTCTTCTGAAACCTCGTGAAAAAGCGTATAGTGAGTATTATTTTAGGGGTTAATCACGTTCATGAATCCTCAAATATATTTTATTTATATATGTATATATACGTGTGTGTGTGTGTGTGTGTACTTGTTTATGTTCTTGCCTTCAAAAGCTACTTTCAGTCATTGTAAACCCACTATGTACAGTAACAGGGTGTTGTGTGTATTATAGTGTTATTGTGTGTGTGTGTGTGTGTGTGTGTGTGTGTGTGTGTGTGTGTTTTATTGTGTCATTGTGTGGGATATCATGTGTATTATTGCGTCTGCCATCACAACCAGTCATTGTCCTCTTCCTATTTTTCCCCCTGGACACTCTACGATATACACCCCCCCCCCCCCCCCCCCCAAAATCTTCTGCTAATCCGACATTCCTGCTTCAGAGTGAACTCAGTTATCTGGATGAAGGATCAGTCAGGTGCCTTGCCTACGCCTCACCTCCGAGACTTAAAGGTGCAATAAGTCATTTGTACAGGTGACGCAGGCGATGGGGAGAATCTGTGACTGATGATGTCGTTGGGAAAATGAGAAATCCTGCAAGTCATTTAGTCTTCGTCCGCGTTAGTCCGTATCGATCTGGAAATCCACATCGGAACGTATGAAAACAAACAGGTCTGGAAGTTTTTTTTTTGTTTGTTTGTTTTTTTAAGATGCGAATCGATGCGAATGCGAGCAAACGTTCGGTCCGGTTTGGTGCAGAAATGTGATTCAAAACAAGGCTTTGACGATGGATCTCGGTCCGGGATTTTATTCGAGTTGGATCCGTCACGTGACTGCATCACTTGGCGGTTTAGAAAATCATCTGGATAAATGTTTTTTTAGTCCAAGTTACATTCATTGCGTTTTCAGATTGATCCGGATTAAAGGGGGTGTAGACTCAATTGGATGGTGACGATCCATGGGGGGCGGAGCTTCGTGGACATGGACAGGAATAAGAAAAAAAATTTTTACACAAAATCGAGCTGGTCTTTATTGCCACGATGTGTGTGTGTGTGTGTGTGTGTGTGTGTGTGTGTGTGTGTGTGTGTGTTTGTGTTGGGGGGGTGGTGGCTGATCTTATACTGATTTGTGAGACATCACTCGTGAGCCAACTTTTCACTCCCAGTGGTTTCAGGAGGTGATCAGTTGTAGCAGAGAGCGTACAGGACTAAAGCGCCACCGCATCGCTCCCAGTTGGTAGAAATGAAGCCAGGGGTCAGAATTAAGAATGGCTAAGGAGGAAGAAAAACAAACCTCTCGACCCCAGGAGTTTTGATGGTGGGTAATTAGGTCTGTGGGAGATGTGATAAACTTAAAACTCGCCCTGACGAGTCATTCGAGGTGTCATAAGTCTGTAGTGCAATCACACCGATCGTTCCAATCCTAAGATCCGTGAGTAGTAACGTCATCCCCGCCCATCTTTCACGTCAACTGTAGTATATGCGTCAACATCGGAGAGGCGTCCTCCGAACGGTTTTTTCTCGCCCTGTCTTTGCTTGTGGTTAGGACGGGAAGGAATGATAAACAACCGGAAGAATATCAATCAAAACCTGGAAGACGTGCGATGCGTCGCGACTCGTCAGCGACACGTTTCGGTTATCCGTCACCCTAAACAGACGGGATCTTCGACACGCGGGACGGTGTAGTGGACGCTGTGGGGTTGGACAGTTTTCTCCATTTCTGGCAGAAGGCATCTCAGGGTAGTTTGTAATGAAATCCGAAGCGCGATAAGAGGTGAGTCAGTGGGCAGTGTGTGTTTTTCTGACCCCCAGCCTGAGAGATTTTTTGCTTTAGTTTCTCAATGTTCAACATTACCGTGGCGCACGTTTCAGCCTCGCCTCGCCTCGCCTCGGGACGAGATAAAACCGGTGTGTACAGTTTCCAGCTCTCTTCAGATTTATGAGCAGCTCGGGGTAAAGCTCACGTGCTCTCGGCCCGTCTCCGCTCCGGCCCGGGTTGCTGACTGGGCCATATTTTATGAGCTGCTTTTTGCAGACATGCAAAAAAACAAAACGAGGCAATACATGAAGGTCAGCGGAGCACCTGGGCCTATCTGCTGCACCCGCACACTGTGTTCAACCAAACATGACCCTTGTTTACACCTTTTTCTTCTTCTGTCTTCGTCCTTGTCGTCGTCATCTTCTCCATTATCTCCTTCTCTGTCTTCGAATTCTTCCCTTCGCCATCTTCATCTCCTCTGTTCTTCTTGCTCATTAACAACTTCTTGGTCTTTGTCGTCTTTTCCCTCGGCCGTCTTTGTCTCCTTCTGCTGTTTTTCTCTTCTTCTCCTTCTTCATCTTCTCTGTCTTCGTCTTCTTCATAGTCTTCAATTTCCGCTGTCTTTTTCTTCTTCTAATTCTTTATCTCCTTCGCGGTCATCAACTTCTTCTTCTTCTCTG
>JBCEWE010000109.1:821099-823599 GCA_039877035.1 Silurus lanzhouensis
TGAACGACCTACTGACTAAATGACTTACTGACTGAACGACCTACTGACTAAATGACTTACTGACTGAACGACTTACTGACTGAATGACTTACTGACTGAACGACCTACTGACTAAATGACTTACTGACTGAACGACTTACTGACTGAATGACCTGCTTCCTGTTGTACTGACCTACTGATTGCTGTAATGACCTGCTGACATAATGACTGACCTGCTAAGCTTCATACTGGTTTTCACATACATGCATGCATGCTTACTGATCTACTGAAGAACTTAATGGCTGAACTTAATGATGTACCAACTTCCGCTTGAGTTTTCCTGTAAAGAGAGATTTCATATATTTATATATTAAATGAGCAGTTTGTTATGAAGAATATAATAAATGTAAGTAAGCAGAGATTTTGAGATATAAAGAGTTGACCTAAGCAGCACAGCAAGAAGCTTTTCTGTATATAATATAATAAATAATTGAGTGGATTAATTGTGCTCGTTGTTGTAGTCATGCAGCTCATTCTACAACGCCTCATTATGCACCAGACGGGGTGCCAATATTTCCGCACTTTGTATATAGGCCAAGAATCAGAATGAATTTGAAACCAAAAAATGCTTTTATATTCCATGTTCCCTTTTATAGTCGGCTCACGTCTTTATTTTCATGGGGCCGAGTGTGAGCGTCTGGTTCGATGCCCGCTTGCTCCGCCCACTTTGTGTTCAAGATGCTCGTCAAATCGGCACCGAGGCTACAGATTTCATATCGTATTAAAAGTTGGTTTGAACAGAACAAAAGAGTCCTCCAGCCATACGTGGTTCTTCTACAAACCTAGGAGGCTCCAACCTGTTCCAGCATGACAATGTGCCAGTGCACAAAACCAGCTCAACTAAGAGATGTTCTTCATGGGTTGGAAGTTGTGAAAGATCTCCTGCTATAGAGCTCCAACCCTTTTTAAACAGCTTTTGAATGAACACGAACGCTGACTGCACCCCAGGCCTCCTCACCTCACCTACATCAGTACACCTGACTTTACCAACACCCCAATCTCCACAAAATCTGGTGTAACATCTTCCCAGAAAAATTAAGGTTTAAGCATCCAAGTAGGCGATGTTCCTTCTCTGCTCCACGTTGTTCACAGCCTCGAGCCCTGGCAGCTTTTCCGTGCACACTGATTCAATCAAACCTTCTGGAAGTGCATGTTTCTCTGCTTGGCCAGTGTGGTGTTTTTTTTGTTTTTTCTTTCTTTCCTTTTTCATTTAGGTTTTTTTTTTTTCAGAGCGGAATATTTTGCGATCTGTTTTCTCTCCGCTCATCTCCATGCTTGATGAGCGCTGACGTGAAAAAAACAAGCCTGCAGTCTTCTCTGACTGTAATAGTAGCTCTGTTGTGATGCTCATCATCGTTGTCTTCGGCGTCTTCAGATCGTCAAACTCGTTCCTGTACGCAAGAGCTTAGTTGTTGAACATCTCCTGGAGGAGCAGGAAGAGGGGGGGAGGTGTGGATACATTTTGTAACACTTACTCGTTTTTGGTGAGTTTTTATTCCAGTTTAAGCTACAAACAATAGCAAACAAACATTGTCTGAGGTGTGTGTGTGATGTGTTAATGTTGTGGAGTTCTCAGCGTCAGATGCTCAGGTTGGATGGAATAAGGTTTTTGAAGAGAGTTACAGCGAGTGGAGAAAAAACTGCATGATCTCATGCTTATCCAGAGGAAAGATCTTGTTTAAAAGTGCTGCAAAAGTAGGTGGCGCTTAGAGACGCTTCCTAACTCTGTCTGTCTGATTCTGTTCTTCTCTCGGTCTAATTCATCATGAAGGTGTTCGGTAGGGCTTGGAGGGTGTAACGGGACACGAAAGTCACGCTTCGTTACGAGCCTCTGTTTTTAAGTCACGGTTCGGTGCAATTTTGTTACAGTCGGGGAAGAATTGAAGAACCCATTTAATGCATATAATTGCCATATTACATCAAATGCAAATATATTAAATAAAGTAAAAATATAAATATCTATTTCAAATTACTTTAGCGGATGGTGCGTCAGTAATAACGGTCCGTGGGGAAACACATGCTGTGTAACTAATTTGCCTAAAGGTTTTTCTTTGTTTTTGTTTTTTTTAAATTTGAAACCGTTAACCGTTCTACTCATTTCAGCAGACTTTAACAAGCAGGAGATCTGCCACTCCAAATCATGGAAAGTATATCTTCATGCCGCTGTCTTTGTTCACAGGCGCATTGTCGTGCTGGAGCAGGTTTGGAGCTCCTAGTTCAGGTTGAAGAGAAGATTTAATGCTGCAACGTCCAGGGACATCCTAGAAGGAACCGCATATGGCAGGAAAAATCTGCCGGCCCAATACTTGTCTCTGTAGTATATATATTTTTTAAGTGAACGGAGAGACGTGTAGCTGCGTACGTGGGTGGTTTTAGGCGGAGAGAGAAAACGCTGGAATTCTCCACATCGGAAAAAAACGACTGCATCACACTTCCTGAATCTCCTCGACGCCATTGTTCT
>JBCEWE010001858.1:0-22399 GCA_039877035.1 Silurus lanzhouensis
TGGTAGTATTTTTTTTTTTTAAATACTAGTTTGTCTACTTTGTGATATTAAACTGTAAATCGATTTGTTAATTAGAGAGACCTGTTTAAAAGATTGCTTTATTTATTTGTCTTTTTTTTACTTGTTTGGCCTATTTTCAATATGTTACATAGTGTTGAAGTATGGAAAGAAGCCATGCTGGTTCATTAGGCTTATTGACTGCTTGCACAAGACAGATCTGATAGCTCAGTGGGTAAAGCATAGGTTTACTGGTCAGCAGGTCCCCACAAGGTTGTGGGTTCAAGCCCCAGCATTGGCATGGTAGTATTTTTTTTTTTTTTTGTATAATAGTTTGTCTACTTTGTGATATTAAACTGTAAATCGATTTGTTAATTAGAGAGACCTGTTTAAAAGATTTCTTTATTTATTTGTCTTATTTTTAAACTTGTTTGGCCTATTTTAATATGTTACATAGTGTTGAAGTATGGCAAAGAAGCCATGCTGGTTCATTAGGCTTATTGACTGCTTGCACAAGACAGATCTGATAGCTCAGTGGGTAAAGCATAGGTTTACTGGTCAGCAGGTCCCCACAAGGTTGTGGGTTCAAGCCCCAGCATTGGCATGGTAGTATTTTTATTTTTTTTAAATACTAGTTTGTCTACTTTGTGATATTAAACTGTAAATCGATTTGTTAATTAGAGAGACCTGTTTAAAAGATTGCTTTATTTATTTGTCTTTTTTTTTACTTGTTTGGCCTACTTTCAATATGTTATAGTGTTGAAGTATGGGAAAGAAGCCATGCTGGTTCATTAGGCTTATTGACTGCTTGCACAAGACAGATCTGATAGCTCAGTGGGTAAAGCATAGGTTTACTGGTCAGCAGGTCCCCACAAGGTTGTGGGTTCAAGCCCAGCATTGGCATGGTAGTTTTTATTTTTAAATACTAGTTTGTCTACTTTGTGATATTAAACTGTAAATCGATTTGTTAATTAGAGAGACCTGTTTAAAAGATTTCTTTATTTATTTGTCTTATTTTTAAACTTGTTTGGCCTATTTTAATATGTTACATAGTTATTAGCATTAGGTTGATTAATAAAGCATAGGTTTACTGGTCAGCGGGTCCCCACAAGGTTGTGGGTTCAAGCCCCAGCATTGGCATGGTAGTATTTTTTTTTTTAAATATACTAGTTTGTCTACTTTGTGATATTAAACTGTAAATCGATTTGTTAATTAGAGAGACCTGTTTAAAAGATTTCTTTATTTATTTGTCTTTTTTTTTAAACTTGTTTGGCCTATTTTAATATGTTACATAGTGTTGAAGTATGGAAAGAAGCCATGCTGGTTCATTAGGCTTATTGACTGCTTGCACAAGACAGATCTGATAGCTCAGTGGGTAAAGCATAGGTTTACTGGTCAGCAGGTCCCCACAAGGTTGTGGGTTCAAGCCCCAGCATTGGCATGTAGTATTTTTATTTTTTTAAATAACTAGTTTGTCTACTTTGTGATATTAAACTGTAAATCGATTTGTTAATTAGAGAGACCTGTTTAAAAGATTCTTTATTTATTTGTCTTTTTTTAAACTTGTTTGGCCTAATATGTTACATAGTGTTGAAGTATGGAAAGAAGCCATGCTGGTTCATTAGGCTTATTGACTGCTTGCACAAGACAGATCTGATAGCTCAGTGGGTAAAGCATAGGTTTACTGGTCAGCAGGTCCCCACAAGGTTGTGGGTTCAAGCCCAGCATTGGCATGGTAGTATTTTTATTTTTTAAATATACTAGTTTGTCTACTTTGTGATATTAAACTGTAAATCGATTTGTTAATTAGAGAGACCTGTTTAAAAGATTTCTTTATTTATTTGTCTTTTTTTACTTGTTTGGCCTACTTTAATATGTTACATAGTGTTGAAGTATGGAAAGAAGCCATGCTGGTTCATTAGGCTTATTGACTGCTTGCACAAGACAGATCTGATAGCTCAGTGGGTAAAGCATAGGTTTACTGGTCAGCAGGTCCCCACAAGGTTGTGGGTTCAAGCCCCAGCATTGGCATGGTAGTATTTTTATTTTTTTAAATATACTAGTTTGTCTACTTTGTGATATTAAACTGTAAATCGATTTGTTAATTAGAGAGACCTGTTTAAAAGATTCTTTATTTATTTGTCTTTTTTTTAAACTTGTTTGGCCTATTTTAATATGTTACATAGTGTTGAAGTATGGAAAGAAGCCATGCTGGTTCATTAGGCTTATTGACTGCTTGCACAAGACAGATCTGATAGCTCAGTGGGTAAAGCATAGGTTTACTGGTCAGCAGGTCCCCACAAGGTTGTGGGTTCAAGCCCCAGCATTGGCATGGTAGTATTTTTATTTTTTAAATAACTAGTTTGTCTACTTTGTGATATTAAACTGTAAATCGATTTGTTAATTAGAGAGACCTGTTTAAAAGATTTCTTTATTTATTTGTCTTTTTTTAAACTTGTTTGGCCTATTTTAATATGTTACATAGTGTTGAAGTATGGAAAGAAGCCATGCTGGTTCATTAGGCTTATTGACTGCTTGCACAAGACAGATCTGATAGCTCAGTGGGTAAAGCATAGGTTTACTGGTCAGCAGGTCCCCACAAGGTTGTGGGTTCAAGCCCCAGCATTGGCATGGTAGTATTTTTATTTTTTTAATATAATAGTTTGTCTACTTTGTGATATTAAACTGTAAATCGATTTGTTAATTAGAGAGACCTGTTTAAAAGATTCTTTATTTATTTGTCTTTTTTTTAACTTGTTTGGCCTATTTTCAATATGTTACATAGTGTTGAAGTATGGAAAGAAGCCATGCTGGTTCATTAGGCTTATTGACTGCTTGCACAAGACAGATCTGATAGCTCAGTGGGTAAAGCATAGGTTTACTGGTCAGCAGGTCCCCACAAGGTTGTGGGTTCAAGCCCCAGCATTGGCATGGTAGTATTTTTTTTTTTTTAAATAGTTTGTCTACTTTGTGATATTAAACTGTAAATCGATTTGTTAATTAGAGAGACCTGTTTAAAAGATTCTTTATTTATTTGTCTTTTTTTTAAACTTGTTTGGCCTATTTTAATATGTTACATAGTGTTGAAGTATGGAAAGAAGCCATGCTGGTTCATTAGGCTTATTGACTGCTTGCACAAGACAGATCTGATAGCTCAGTGGGTAAAGCATAGGTTTACTGGTCAGCAGGTCCCCACAAGGTTGTGGGTTCAAGCCCCAGCATTGGCATGGTAGTATTTTTATTTTTTTAAATAACTAGTTTGTCTACTTTGTGATATTAAACTGTAAATCGATTTGTTAATTAGAGAGACCTGTTTAAAAGATTTCTTTATTTATTTGTCTTATTTTTAAACTTGTTTGGCCTATTTTAATATGTTACATAGTGTTGAAGTATGGCAAAGAAGCCATGCTGGTTCATTAGGCTTATTGACTGCTTGCACAAGACAGATCTGATAGCTCAGTGGGTAAAGCATAGGTTTACTGGTCAGCAGGTCCCCACAAGGTTGTGGGTTCAAGCCCCAGCATTGGCATGGTAGTATTTTTATTTTTTTAAATACTAGTTTGTCTACTTTGTGATATTAAACTGTAAATCGATTTGTTAATTAGAGAGACCTGTTTAAAAGATTTTATTTATTTGTCTTTTTTTAAACTTGTTTGGCCTATTTTAATATGTTACATAGTGTTGAAGTATGGAAAGAAGCCATGCTGGTTCATTAGGCTTATTGACTGCTTGCACAAGACAGATCTGATAGCTCAGTGGGTAAAGCATAGGTTTACTGGTCAGCAGGTCCCCACAAGGTTGTGGGTTCAAGCCCCAGCATTGGCATGGTAGTATTTTTATTTTTTTAAATACTAGTTTGTCTACTTTGTGATATTAAACTGTAAATCGATTTGTTAATTAGAGAGACCTGTTTAAAAGATTGCTTTATTTATTTGTCTTTTTTTAAACTTGTTTGGCCTATTTTAATATGTTACATAGTTTATTGCCAGTTCATTAGGCTTTGATTATATCAAAAGCATAGGTTTACTGGTCAGCAGGTCCCACAAGGTTGTGGGTTCAAGCCCCAGCATTGGCATGGTAGTATTTTTATTTTTTTAAATATACTAGTTTGTCTACTTTGTGATATTAAACTGTAAATCGATTTGTTAATTAGAGAGACCTGTTTAAAAGATTTCTTTATTTATTTGTCTTTTTTAACTTGTTTGGCCTATTTTAATATGTTACATAGTGTTGAAGTATGGAAAGAAGCCATGCTGGTTCATTAGGCTTATTGACTGCTTGCACAAGACAGATCTGATAGCTCAGTGGTAAAGCATAGGTTTACTGGTCAGCAGGTCCCCACAAGGTTGTGGGTTCAAGCCCCAGCATTGGCATGGTAGTATTTTTATTTTTTTAAATAACTAGTTTGTCTACTTTGTGATATTAAACTGTAAATCGATTTGTTAATTAGAGAGACCTGTTTAAAAGATTCTTTATTTATTTGTCTTATTTTTAAACTTGTTTGGCCTATTTAATATGTTACATAGTGTTGAAGTATGGCAAAGAAGCCATGCTGGTTCATTAGGCTTATTGACTGCTTGCACAAGACAGATCTGATAGCTCAGTGGGTAAAGCATAGGTTTACTGGTCAGCAGGTCCCCACAAGGTTGTGGGTTCAAGCCCCAGCATTGGCATGGTAGTATTTTTTTTTTTTAAATACACTAGTTTGTCTACTTTGTGATATTAAACTGTAAATCGATTTGTTAATTAGAGAGACCTGTTTAAAAGATTGCTTTATTTATTTGTCTTTTTTTACTTGTTTGGCCTATTTTAATATGTTACATAGTGTTGAAGTATGGAAAGAAGCCATGCTGGTTATTAGGCTTATTGACTGCTTGCACAAGACAGATCTGATAGCTCAGTGGGTAAAGCATAGGTTTACTGGTCAGCAGGTCCCCACAAGGTTGTGGGTTCAAGCCCCAGCATTGGCATGGTAGTATTTTTATTTTTTTAAATATACTAGTTTGTCTACTTTGTGATATTAAACTGTAAATCGATTTGTTAATTAGAGAGACCTGTTTAAAAGATTTCTTTATTTATTTGTCTTATTTTTAAACTTGTTTGGCCTATTTTAATATGTTACATAGTGTTGAAGTATGGCAAAGAAGCCATGCTGGTTATTAGGCTTATTGACTGCTTGCACAAGACAGATCTGATAGCTCAGTGGGTAAAGCATAGGTTTACTGGTCAGCAGGTCCCCACAAGGTTGTGGGTTCAAGCCCAGCATTGGCATGGTAGTATTTTTATTTTTTAAATAACTAGTTTGTCTACTTTGTGATATTAAACTGTAAATCGATTTGTTAATTAGAGAGACCTGTTTAAAAGATTTCTTTATTTATTTGTCTTTTTTTTAAACTTGTTTGGCCTATTTTAATATGTTACATAGTGTTGAAGTATGGCAAAGAAGCCATGCTGGTTCATTAGGCTTATTGACTGCTTGCACAAGACAGATCTGATAGCTCAGTGGGTAAAGCATAGGTTTACTGGTCAGCAGGTCCCCACAAGGTTGTGGGTTCAAGCCCCAGCATTGGCATGGTAGTATTTTTATTTTTTTAAATAACTAGTTTGTCTACTTTGTGATATTAAACTGTAAATCGATTTGTTAATTAGAGAGACCTGTTTAAAAGATTTCTTTATTTATTTGTCTTTTTTTAAACTTGTTTGGCCTATTTTAATATGTTACATAGTGTTGAAGTATGGAAAGAAGCCATGCTGGTTCATTAGGCTTATTGACTGCTTGCACAAGACAGATCTGATAGCTCAGTGGGTAAAGCATAGGTTTACTGGTCAGCAGGTCCCCACAAGGTTGTGGGTTCAAGCCCAGCATTGGCATGGTAGTATTTTTTTTTTTTAAATAATAGTTTGTCTACTTTGTGATATTAAACTGTAAATCGATTTGTTAATTAGAGAGACCTGTTTAAAAGATTTCTTTATTTATTTGTCTTATTTTAAACTTGTTTGGCCTATTTTAATATGTTACATAGTGTTGAAGTATGGAAGAAGCCATGCTGGTTCATTAGGCTTATTGACTGCTTGCACAAGACAGATCTGATAGCTCAGTGGGTAAAGCATAGGTTTACTGGTCAGCAGGTCCCCACAAGGTGTGGGTTCAAGCCCCAGCATTGGCATGGTAGTATTTTTATTTTTTTAAATACACTAGTTTGTCTACTTTGTGATATTAAACTGTAAATCGATTTGTTAATTAGAGAGACCTGTTTAAAAGATTGCTTTATTTATTTGTCTTTTTTTTTAACTTGTTTGGCCTATTTAATATGTTACATAGTGTTGAAGTATGGGAAAGAAGCCATGCTGGTTCATTAGGCTTATTGACTGCTTGCACAAGACAGATCTGATAGCTCAGTGGGTAAAGCATAGGTTTACTGGTCAGCAGGTCCCCACAAGGTTGTGGGTTCAAGCCCCAGCATTGGCATGGTAGTATTTTTATTTTTTTAAATACTAGTTTGTCTACTTTGTGATATTAAACTGTAAATCGATTTGTTAATTAGAGAGACCTGTTTAAAAGATTTCTTTATTTATTTGTCTTATTTTTAAACTTGTTTGGCCTATTTTAATATGTGTTTAAAAGAAGCCATGTTTGAGCTTTTGATTAATAAAGCATAGGTTTACTGGTCAGCAGGTCCCCACAAGGTTGTGGGTTCAAGCCCCAGCATTGGCATGGTAGTATTTTTATTTTTTTAAATACTAGTTTGTCTACTTTGTGATATTAAACTGTAAATCGATTTGTTAATTAGAGAGACCTGTTTAAAAGATTCTTTATTTATTTGTCTTATTTTTAAACTTGTTTGGCCTATTTTAATGTTACATAGTGTTGAAGTATGGAAAGAAGCCATGCTGGTTCATTAGGCTTATTGACTGCTTGCACAAGACAGATCTGATAGCTCAGTGGGTAAAGCATAGGTTTACTGGTCAGCAGGTCCCCACAAGGTTGTGGGTTCAAGCCCCAGCATTGGCATGGTATTTTTATTTTTTTAAATACACTAGTTTGTCTACTTTGTGATATTAAACTGTAAATCGATTTGTTAATTAGAGAGACCTGTTTAAAAGATTGCTTTATTTATTTGTCTTTTTTTTTACTTGTTTGGCCTATTTAATATGAGTTAAATAGTGTTGAAGTATGGGAAAGAAGCCATGCTGGTTCATTAGGCTTATTGACTGCTTGCACAAGACAGATCTGATAGCTCAGTGGGTAAAGCATAGGTTTACTGGTCAGCAGGTCCCCACAAGGTTGTGGGTTCAAGCCCCAGCATTGGCATGGTAGTATTTTTATTTTTTTAAATATACTAGTTTGTCTACTTTGTGATATTAAACTGTAAATCGATTTGTTAATTAGAGAGACCTGTTTAAAAGATTTCTTTATTTATTTGTCTTATTTTTAAACTTGTTTGGCCTATTTTAATATGTTACATAGTGTTGAAGTATGGCAAGAAGCCATGCTGGTTCATTAGGCTTATTGACTGCTTGCACAAGACAGATCTGATAGCTCAGTGGGTAAAGCATAGGTTTACTGGTCAGCAGGTCCCACAAGGTTGTGGGTTCAAGCCCCAGCATTGGCATGGTAGTATTTTTATTTTTTAAATATACTAGTTTGTCTACTTTGTGATATTAAACTGTAAATCGATTTGTTAATTAGAGAGACCTGTTTAAAAGATTTCTTTATTTATTTGTCTTATTTTTAAACTTGTTTGGCCTATTTTAATATGTTACATAGTGTTGAAGTATGGAAAGAAGCCATGCTGGTTTATTAGGCTTATTGACTGCTTGCACAAGACAGATCTGATAGCTCAGTGGGTAAAGCATAGGTTTACTGGTCAGCAGGTCCCCACAAGGTTGTGGGTTCAAGCCCCAGCATTGGCATGGTAGTATTTTTATTTTTTTAAATAACTAGTTTGTCTACTTTGTGATATTAAACTGTAAATCGATTTGTTAATTAGAGAGACCTGTTTAAAAGATTTCTTTATTTATTTGTCTTTTTTTTTAACTTGTTTGGCCTATTTTAATATGTTACATAGTGTTGAAGTATGGAAAGAAGCCATGCTGGTTCATTAGGCTTATTGACTGCTTGCACAAGACAGATCTGATAGCTCAGTGGGTAAAGCATAGGTTTACTGGTCAGCAGGTCCCCACAAGGTTGTGGGTTCAAGCCCCAGCATTGGCATGGTAGTATTTTTATTTTTTTAAATATAGTTTGTCTACTTTGTGATATTAAACTGTAAATCGATTTGTTAATTAGAGAGACCTGTTTAAAAGATTTCTTTATTTATTTGTCTTATTTTTAAACTTGTTTGGCCTATTTTAATATGTTACATAGTGTTGAAGTATGGCAAAGAAGCCATGCTGGTTCATTAGGCTTATTGACTGCTTGCACAAGACAGATCTGATAGCTCAGTGGGTAAAGCATAGGTTTACTGGTCAGCAGGTCCCCACAAGGTTGTGGGTTCAAGCCCCAGCATTGGCATGGTAGTATTTTTTTTTTTTAAATACTAGTTTGTCTACTTTGTGATATTAAACTGTAAATCGATTTGTTAATTAGAGAGACCTGTTTAAAAGATTTCTTTATTTATTTGTCTTATTTTTAAACTTGTTTGGCCTATTTTAATATGTTACATAGTGTTGAAGTATGGCAAAGAAGCCATGCTGGTTCATTAGGCTTATTGACTGCTTGCACAAGACAGATCTGATAGCTCAGTGGGTAAAGCATAGGTTTACTGGTCAGCAGGTCCCCACAAGGTTGTGGTTCAAGCCCCAGCATTGGCATGTAGTATTTTATTTTTTTTTAATATAATAGTTTGTCTACTTTGTGATATTAAACTGTAAATCGATTGTTAATTAGAGAGACCTGTTTAAAAGATTTCTTTATTTATTTGTCTTATTTTTAACTTGTTTGGCCTATTTTAATATGTTACATAGTGTTGAAGTATGGCAAAGAAGCCATGCTGTTCATTAGCTTATTGACTGCTTGCACAGACAGATCTGATAGCTCAGTGGGTAAAAGCATAGGTTTACTGGTCAGCAGGGTCCCCACAAGGTTGTGGGTTCAAGCCCCAGCATTGGCATGTAGTATTTTTATTTTTTTAAATACACTAGTTTGTCTACTTTGTGATATTAAACTGTAAATCGATTTGTTAATTAGAGAGACCTGTTAAAAGATTGCTTTATTTATTTGTCTTTTTTTTTTACTTGTTTGGCCTACTTTCAATATGAGTTACGTAGTGTTGAAGTATGGGAAAGAAGCCATGCTGGTTCATTAGGCTTATTGACTGCTTGCACAAGACAGATCTGATAGTCAGTGGATAAAGCATAGGTTTACTGGTCAGCAGGTCCCACAAAGTTGTGGGTTCAAGCCCCAGCATTGGCATGTAGTATTTTTATTTTTTAAAATACTAGTTTGTCTACTTTGTGATATTAAACTGTAAATCGATTTGTTAATTAGAGAGACCTGTTTAAAAGATTTCTTTATTTATTTGTCTTATTTTTAAACTTGTTTGGCCTATTTTAATATGTTACATAGTGTTGAGTATGGAAAAGCATGGGTTTTATTAATTAAAGACAGCTATAGTCAGTTAAACATATTTACTGGTCAGCAGGTCCCCACAAGGTTGTGGGTTCAAGCCCCAGCATTGGCATGGTAGTATTTTTATTTTTTTTAAATATATAGTTTGTCTACTTTGTGATATTAAACTGTAAATCGATTTTTAATTAGAGAGACCTGTTTAAAAGATTTCTTATTTATTTGTCTTATTTTTAAACTTGTTTGGCCTATTTTATATGTTACATAGTGTTGAAGTATGGCAAGAAGCCATGCTGGTTATTAGGCTTATTGACTGCTTGCACAAGCAGATCTGATAGCTCAGTGGGTAAAGCATAGGTTTACTGGTCAGCAGGTCCCCACAAGGTTGTGGGTTCAAGCCCCAGCATTGGCATGGTAGTATTTTTTATTTTTTTATACACTAGTTTGTCTACTTTGTGATATTAAACTGTAAATCGATTTGTTAATTAGAGAGACCTGTTTAAAAGATTGCTTTATTTATTTGTCTTTTTTTTTACTTGTTTGGCCTACTTTATATGAGTTAAATAGTGTTGAAGTATGGAAAGAAGCCATGCTGGTTCTTAGGCTTATTGACTGCTTGCACAAGACAGATCTGATAGCTCAGTGGTAAAGCATAGGTTTACTGGTCAGCAGGTCCCCACAAGGTTGTGGGTTCAAGCCCCAGCATTGGCATGGTAGTATTTTTATTTTTTTAAATATACTAGTTTGTCTACTTTGTGATATTAAACTGTAAATCGATTTGTTAATTAGAGAGACCTGTTTAAAAGATTTCTTTATTTATTTGTCTTATTTTTAAACTTGTTTGGCCTATTTTAATATGTTACATAGTGTTGAAGTATGGCAAAGAAGCCATGCTGGTTTATTAGGCTTATTGACTGCTTGCACAAGACAGATCTGATAGCTCAGTGGGTAAAGCATAGGTTTACTGGTCAGCAGGTCCCCACAAGGTTGTGGGTTCAAGCCCCAGCATTGGCATGTAGTATTTTATTTTTTTAATAACTAGTTTGTCTACTTGTGATATTAAACTGTAAATCGATTTGTTAATTAGAGAGACCTGTTTAAAGATTTCTTTATTTATTTGTCTTATTTTTAAACTTGTTTGGCCTATTTTAATATGTTACATAGTGTTGAAGTATGGCAAGAAGCCATGCTGGTTCATTAGGCTTATTGACTGCTTGCACAAGACAGATCTGATAGCTCAGTGGGTAAAGCATAGGTTTACTGGTCAGCAGGTCCCACAAGGTTGTGGTTCAAGCCCAGCATTGGCATGGTAGTATTTTTATTTTTTTAAATACACTAGTTTGTCTACTTTGTGATATTAAACTGTAAATCGATTTGTTAATTAGAGAGACCTGTTTAAAGATTGCTTTATTTATTTGTCTTTTTTTTTACTTGTTTGGCCTACTTTCAATATGAGTTACATAGTGTTGAAGTATGGAAAGAAGCCATGCTGGTTCATTAGGCTTATTGACTGCTTGCCCAAGACAGATCTGATAGCTCAGTGGGTAAAGCATAGGTTTACTGGTCAGCAGGTCCCCACAAGGTTGTGGGTTCAAGCCCCAGCATTGGCATGGTAGTATTTTTATTTTTTTAAATTACTAGTTTGTCTACTTTGTGATATTAAACTGTAAATCGATTTGTTAATTAGAGAGACCTGTTTAAAAGATTTCTTTATTTATTTGTCTTATTTTTAAACTTGTTTGGCCTATTTTAATATGTTACATAGTGTTGAAGTATGCAAAGAAGCCATGCTGGTTTATTAGGCTTATTGACTGCTTGCACAAGACAATCTGATAGCTCAGTGGGTAAAGCATAGGTTTACTGGTCAGCAGGTCCCCACAAGGTTGTGGGTTCAAGCCCAGCATTGGCATGGTAGTATTTTTTTTTTTTAATAATAGTTTGTCTACTTTGTGATATTAAACTGTAAATCGATTTGTTAATTAGAGAGACCTGTTTAAAAGATTTCTTTATTTATTTGTCTTATTTTTAAACTTGTTTGGCCTATTTTAATATGTTACATAGTGTTGAAGTATGGCAAAGAAGCCATGCTGGTTTATTAGGCTTATTGACTGCTTGCACAAGACAGATCTGATAGCTCAGTGGGTAAAGCATAGGTTTACTGTCAGCAGTCCCCACAAGGTTGTGGGTTCAAGCCCAGCATTGGCATGGTAGTATTTTATTTTTTTAAATAACTAGTTTGTCTACTTTGTGATATTAAACTGTAAATCGATTTGTTAATTAGAGAGACCTGTTTAAAAGATTGCTTTATTTATTTGTCTTTTTTTAACTTGTTTGGCCTACTTTAATATAGTTACATAGTGTTGAAGTATGGGAAAGAAGCCATGCTGGTTCATTAGGCTTATTGACTGCTTGCACAGACAGATCTGATAGCTCAGTGGTAAAGCATAGGTTTACTGGTCAGCAGGTCCCCACAAGTTGTGGGTTCAAGCCCCAGCATTGGCATGGTAGTATTTTTATTTTTTTAAATACTAGTTTGTCTACTTTGTGATATTAAACTGTAAATCGATTTGTTAATTAGAGAGACCTGTTTTAAAAGATTCTTTATTTATTTGTCTTTTTTTAAAACTTGTTTGGCCTATTTTAATATGTTACATAGTTTTGAGCATAGGTTTTATTAATAGCATAGGTTTACTGGTCAGCGGGTCCCCACAAGGTTGTGGTTCAAGCCCAGCATTGGCATGGTAGTTTTTTTTTTTTTTTAATATAATTTTGTCTACTTTGATATAACTGTAATCATTGTTAATTAGAGGACCTGTTTAAAAGATTTCTTTATTTATTTGTCTTATTTTTAAACTTGTTTGGCCTATTTTAATGTTACATAGTGTTGAAGTATGGCTAAGAAGCCATGCTGGTTTATTAGGCTTATTGACTGCTTGCACAAGCCAGATCTGATAGCTCAGTGGGTAAAGCATAGGTTTACTGGTCAGCAGGTCCCCACAAGGTTGTGGGTTCAAGCCCCAGCATTGGCATGGTGGTATTTTTATTTTTTTAAATACACTAGTTTGTCTACTTTGTGATATTAAACTGTAAATCGATTTGTTAATTAGAGAGACCTGTTTAAAAGATTGCTTTATTTATTTGTCTTTTTTTTTTACTTGTTTGGCCTACACTATATATGAGTTAAATAGTGTTGAAGTATGGGAAAGAAGCCATGCTGGTTCATTAGGCTTATTGACTGCTTGCACAAGACAGATCTGATAGCTCAGTGGATAAAGCATAGGTTTACTGGTCAGCAGGTCCCCACAAGGTTGTGGGTTCAAGCCCCAGCATTGGCATGGTAGTATTTTTATTTTTTTAAATATACTAGTTTGTCTACTTTGTGATATTAAACTGTAAATCGATTTGTTAATTAGAGAGACCTGTTTAAAAGATTTCTTTATTTATTTGTCTTATTTTTAAACTTGTTTTGGCCTATTTAATATGTTACATAGTGTTGAAGTATGGCTAAGAAGCCATGCTGGTTTATTAGGCTTATTGACTGCTTGCACAAGTCAGATCTGATAGCTCAGTGGGTAAAGCATAGGTTTACTGCTCAGCAGGTCCCCACAAGGTTGTGGGTTCAAGCCCCAGCATTGGCATGTTAGTATTTTTATTTTTTTAAATATACTAGTTTGTCTACTTTGTGATATTAAACTGTAAATCGATTTGTTAATTAGAGAGACCTGTTTAAAAGATTTCTTTATTTATTTGTCTTATTTTTAAACTTGTTTGGCCTATTTTAATATCTTACATAGTGTTGAAGTATGGCTAAGAAGCCATGCTGGTTTATTAGGCTTATTGACTGCTTGCACAAGACAGATCTGATAGCTCCGTGGGTAAAGCATAGGTTTACTGGTCAGCAGGTCCCCACAAGGTTGTAGGTTCAAGCCCCAGCATTGGCATGGTAGTATTTTTATTTTTTTAAATACACTAGTTTGTCTACTTTGTGATATTAAACTGTAAATCGATTTGTTAATTAGAGAGACCTGTTTAAAAGATTGCTTTATTTATTTGTCTTTTTTTTTTACTTGTTTGGGCCTACTTTCAATATGAGTTAATAGTGTTGAAGTATGGGAAAGAAGCCATGCTGGTTCATTAGGCTTATTGACTGCTTGCCCAAGACAATCTGATAGCTCAGTGGGGTAAAGCATAGGTTTACTGGTCAGCAGGTCCCCACAAGGTTGTGGGTTCAAGCCCCAGCATTGGCATGGTAGTATTTTTTATTTTTTTTTCAATATAATAGTTTGTCTACTTTGTGATATTAAACTGTAAATCGATTTGTTAATTAGAGAGACCTGTTTAAAAGATTTCTTTATTTATTTGTCTTATTTTTAAACTTGTTTGGCCTATTTTAATATGTTACATAGTGTTGAAGTATGGCAAAGAAGCCATGCTGGTTCATTAGGCTTATTGACTGCTTGCACAAGACAGATCTGATAGCTCAGTGGGTAAAGCATAGGTTTACTGGTCAGCAGGTCCCCACAAGGTTGTGGGTTCAAGCCCCAGCATTGGCATGGTAGTATTTTTTTTTTTTCAATATAGTTTGTCTACTTTGTAATATTAAACTGTAAATCGATTTGTTAATTAGAGAGACCTGTTCAAAAGATTTCTTTATTTATTTGTCTTATTTTTAAACTTGTTTGGCCTATTTTAATATGTTACATAGTGTTGAAGTATGGCAAAGAAGCCATGCTGGTTTATTAGGCTTATTGACTGCTTGCACAAGACAGATCTGATAGCTCAGTGGGTCAAGCATAGGTTTACTGGTCAGCAGGTCCCCACAAGGTTGTGGGTTCAAGCCCCAGCATTGGCATGGTAGTATTTTTATTTTTTTATATAGTTTGTCTACTTTGTGATATTAAACTGTAAATCGATTTGTTAATTAGAGAGACCTGTTTAAAAGATTTCTTTATTTATTTGTCTTATTTTTAAACTTGTTTGGCCTATTTTAATATGTTACATAGTGTTGAAGTATGGCAAAGAAGCCATGCTGGTTCATTAGGCTTATTGACTGCTTGCACAAGACAGATCTGATAGCTCAGTGGGTAAAGCATAGGTTTACTGGTCAGCAGGTCCCCACAAGGTTGTGGGTTCAAGCCCCAGCATTGGCATGGTAGTATTTTTATTTTTTTAAATACTAGTTTGTCTACTTTGTGATATTAAACTGTAAATCGATTTGTTAATTAGAGAGACCTGTTTAAAAGATTTCTTTATTTATTTGTCTTTTTTTAAACTTGTTTGGCCTACTTTCAATATGTTACATAGTGTTGAAGTATGGGAAAGAAGCCATGCTGGTTCATTAGGCTTATTGACTGCTTGCACAAGACAGATCTGATAGCTCAGTGGGTAAAGCATAGGTTTACTGGTCAGCAGGTCCCCACAAGGTTGTGGGTTCAAGCCCCAGCATTGGCATGGTAGTATTTTTATTTTTTTAAATACTAGTTTGTCTACTTTGTGATATTAAACTGTAAATCGATTTGTTAATTAGAGAGACCTGTTTAAAAGATTTCTTTATTTATTTGTCTTATTTTTAAACTTGTTTGGCCTATTTTAATATGTTACATAGTGTTGAAGTATGGCAAGAAGCCATGCTGGTTCATTAGGCTTATTGACTGCTTGCACAAGACAGATCTGATAGCTCAGTGGGTAAAGCATAGGTTTACTGGTCAGCAGGTCCCCACAAGGTTGTGGGTTCAAGCCCCAGCATTGGCATGGTAGTATTTTTATTTTTTAAATACTAGTTTGTCTACTTTGTGATATTAAACTGTAAATCGATTTGTTAATTAGAGAGACCTGTTTAAAAGATTGCTTTATTTTTTTTTTTTTAAACTTGTTTACTTTGCTGTAGATTTGTTAATGAGCCTGTTTAAAGAAGGTTTTAGTTTAGTGTTGAAGTAAAAGAAGCCATGCTGGTTCATTAGGCTTATTGACTGCTTGCACAAGACAGATCTGATAGCTCAGTGGGTAAAGCATAGGTTTACTGGTCAGCAGGTCCCCACAAGGTTGTGGGTTCAAGCCCCAGCATTGGCATGGTAGTATTTTTATTTTTTTAAATATAGTTTGTCTACTTTGTGATATTAAACTGTAAATCGATTTGTTAATTAGAGAGACCTGTTTAAAAGATTTCTTTATTTATTTGTCTTATTTTTAAACTTGTTTGGCCTATTTTAATATGTTACATAGTGTTGAAGTATGGAAAGAAGCCATGCTGGTTCATTAGGCTTATTGACTGCTTGCACAAGACAGATCTGATAGCTCAGTGGGTAAAGCATAGGTTTACTGGTCAGCAGGTCCCCACAAGGTTGTGGGTTCAAGCCCCAGCATTGGCATGGTAGTATTTTTATTTTTTTAAATAACTAGTTTGTCTACTTTGTGATATTAAACTGTAAATCGATTTGTTAATTAGAGAGACCTGTTTAAAAGATTTCTTTATTTATTTGTCTTTTTTTAAACTTGTTTGGCCTATTTTAATATGTTACATAGTGTTGAAGTATGGCAAAAGCCATGCTGGTTTATTAGGCTTATTGACTGCTTGCACAAGACAGATCTGATAGCTCAGTGGGTAAAGCATAGGTTTACTGGTCAGCAGGTCCCCACAAGGTTGTGGGTTCAAGCCCCAGCATTGGCATGGTAGTATTTTTATTTTTTTAAATACACTAGTTTGTCTACTTTGTGATATTAAACTGTAAATCGATTTGTTAATTAGAGAGACCTGTTTAAAAGATTGCTTTATTTATTTGTCTTTTTTTAAACTTGTTTGGCCTATTTCAATATGAGTTACATAGTGTTGAAGTATGGAAAGAAGCCATGCTGGTTCATTAGGCTTATTGACTGCTTGCACAAGACAGATCTGATAGCTCAGTGGGTAAAGCATAGGTTTACTGGTCAGCAGGTCCCCACAAGGTTGTGGGTTCAAGCCCCAGCATTGGCATGGTAGTATTTTTATTTTTTTAATATACTAGTTTGTCTACTTTGTGATATTAAACTGTAAATCGATTTGTTAATTAGAGAGACCTGTTTAAAAGATTTCTTTATTTATTTGTCTTATTTTTAAACTTGTTTGGCCTATTTTAATATGTTACATAGTGTTGAAGTATGGCAAAGAAGCCATGCTGGTTCATTAGGCTTATTGACTGCTTGCACAAGACAGATCTGATAGCTCAGTGGGTAAAGCATAGGTTTACTGGTCAGCAGGTCCCCACAAGGTTGTGGGTTCAAGCCCCAGCATTGGCATGGTAGTATTTTTATTTTTTTAAATATAGTTTGTCTACTTTGTGATATTAAACTGTAAATCGATTTGTTAATTAGAGAGACCTGTTTAAAAGATTTCTTTATTTATTTGTCTTATTTTTAAACTTGTTTGGCCTATTTTAATATGTTACATAGTGTTGAAGTATGGAAAGAAGCCATGCTGGTTCATTAGGCTTATTGACTGCTTGCACAAGACAGATCTGATAGCTCAGTGGGTAAAGCATAGGTTTACTGGTCAGCAGGTCCCCACAAGGTTGTGGGTTCAAGCCCAGCATTGGCATGGTAGTATTTTTATTTTTTTAAATACACTAGTTTGTCTACTTTGTGATATTAAACTGTAAATCGATTTGTTAATTAGAGAGACCTGTTTAAAAGATTGCTTTATTTATTTGTCTTTTTTTTTTACTTGTTTGGCCTACTTTCAATATGAGTTAAATAGTGTTGAAGTATGGGAAAGAAGCCATGCTGGTTCATTAGGCTTATTGACTGCTTGCACAAGACAGATCTGATAGCTCAGTGGGTAAAGCATAGGTTTACTGGTCAGCAGGTCCCCACAAGGTTGTGGTTCAAGCCCCAGCATTGGCATGGTAGTATTTTTATTTTTTTAAATATACTAGTTTGTCTACTTTGTGATATTAAACTGTAAATCGATTTGTTAATTAGAGAGACCTGTTTAAAAGATTTCTTTATTTATTTGTCTTTTTTTAACTTGTTTGGCCTATTTTAATATGTTACATAGTGTTGAAGTATGGCAAAGAAGCCATGCTGGTTCATTAGGCTTATTGACTGCTTGCACAAGACAGATCTGATAGCTCAGTGGGTAAAGCATAGGTTTACTGGTCAGCAGGTCCCCACAAGGTTGTGGTTCAAGCCCCAGCATTGGCATGGTAGTATTTTTATTTTTTTAAATATACTAGTTTGTCTACTTTGTGATATTAAACTGTAAATCGATTTGTTAATTAGAGAGACCTGTTTAAAAGATTTCTTTATTTATTTGTCTTTTTTTAAACTTGTTTGGCCTATTTTAATATGTTACATAGTGTTGAAGTATGGCTAAGAAGCCATGCTGGTTTTAGGCTTATTGACTGCTTGCACAAGACAGATCTGATAGCTCAGTGGTAAAGCATAGGTTTACTGGTCAGCAGGTCCCCACAAGGTTGTGGTTCAAGCCCCAGCATTGGCATGGTAGTATTTTTATTTTTTTAAATACTAGTTTGTCTACTTTGTGATATTAAACTGTAAATCGATTTGTTAATTAGAGAGACCTGTTTAAAAGATTGCTTTATTTATTTGTCTTTTTTTACTTGTTTGGCCTATTTCAATATGTTACATAGTGTTGAAGTATGGAAGAAGCCATGCTGGTTCATTAGGCTTATTGACTGCTTGCCAAGACAGATCTGATAGCTCAGTGGGTAAAGCATAGGTTTACTGGTCAGCAGGTCCCACAAGGTTGTGGGTTCAAGCCCCAGCATTGGCATGGTAGTATTTTTATTTTTTTAAATACTAGTTTGTCTACTTTGTGATATTAAACTGTAAATCGATTTGTTAATTAGAGAGACCTGTTTAAAAGATTTCTTTATTTATTTGTCTTTTTTTTTACTTGTTTGGCCTATTTCAATATGAGTTACATAGTGTTGAAGTATGGCAAAGAAGCCATGCTGGTTCATTAGGCTTATTGACTGCTTGCACAAGACAGATCTGATAGCTCAGTGGGTAAAGCATAGGTTTACTGGTCAGCAGGTCCCCACAAGGTTGTGGGTTCAAGCCCCAGCCCCAGCATTGGCATGGTAGTATTTTTATTTTTTTAAATACTAGTTTGTCTACTTTGTGATATTAAACTGTAAATCGATTTGTTAATTAGAGAGACCTGTTTAAAAGATTTTTATTTATTTGTCTTTTTTTAAACTTGTTTGGCCTATTTTAATATGTTACATAGTGTTGAAGTATGGAAGAAGCCATGCTGGTTTATTAGGCTTATTGACTGCTTGCACAAGACAGATCTGATAGCTCAGTGGGTAAAGCATAGGTTTACTGGTCAGCAGGTCCCCACAAGGTTGTGGGTTCAAGCCCCAGCATTGGCATGGTAGTATTTTTATTTTTTTAAATACACTAGTTTGTCTACTTTGTGATATTAAACTGTAAATCGATTTGTTAATTAGAGAGACCTGTTTAAAAGATTGCTTTATTTATTTGTCTTTTTTTTAAACTTGTTTGGCCTATTTTAATATGTTACATAGTGTTGAAGTATGGCAAAGAAGCCATGCTGGTTCATTAGGCTTATTGACTGCTTGCACAAGACAGATCTGATAGCTCAGTGGGTAAAGCATAGGTTTACTGGTCAGCAGGTCCCCACAAGGTTGTGGGTTCAAGCCCCAGCATTGGCATGGTAGTATTTTTATTTTTTTAAATACTAGTTTGTCTACTTTGTGATATTAAACTGTAAATCGATTTGTTAATTAGAGAGACCTGTTTAAAAGATTTCTTTATTTATTTGTCTTTTTTTAAACTTGTTTGGCCTATTTTAATATGTTACATAGTGTTGAAGTATGGAAAGAAGCCATGCTGGTTCATTAGGCTTATTGACTGCTTGCACAAGACAGATCTGATAGCTCAGTGGGTAAAGCATAGGTTTACTGGTCAGCAGGTCCCCACAAGGTTGTGGGTTCAAGCCCCAGCATTGGCATGGTAGTATTTTTATTTTTTTAAATACACTAGTTTGTCTACTTTGTGATATTAAACTGTAAATCGATTTGTTAATTAGAGAGACCTGTTTAAAAGATTGCTTTATTTATTTGTCTTTTTTTAAACTTGTTTGGCCTATTTCAATATGTTACATAGTGTTGAAGTATGGGAAAGAAGCCATGCTGGTTCATTAGGCTTATTGACTGCTTGCACAAGACAGATCTGATAGCTCAGTGGGTAAAGCATAGGTTTACTGGTCAGCAGGTCCCCACAAGGTTGTGGGTTCAAGCCCCAGCATTGGCATGGTAGTATTTTTATTTTTTTAAATATACTAGTTTGTCTACTTTGTGATATTAAACTGTAAATCGATTTGTTAATTAGAGAGACCTGTTTAAAAGATTTCTTTATTTATTTGTCTTTTTTTAAACTTGTTTGGCCTATTTTAATATGTTACATAGTGTTGAAGTATGGAAAGCCATGCTGGTTCATTAGGCTTATTGACTGCTTGCACAAGACAGATCTGATAGCTCAGTGGGTAAAGCATAGGTTTACTGGTCAGCAGGTCCCCACAAGGTTGTGGGTTCAAGCCCCAGCATTGGCATGGTAGTATTTTTATTTTTTTAAATATACTAGTTTGTCTACTTTGTGATATTAAACTGTAAATCGATTTGTTAATTAGAGAGACCTGTTTAAAAGATTTCTTTATTTATTTGTCTTTTTTTAAACTTGTTTGGCCTATTTTAATATGTTACATAGTGTTGAAGTATGGCAAAGAAGCCATGCTGGTTCATTAGGCTTATTGACTGCTTGCACAAGACAGATCTGATAGCTCAGTGGGTAAAGCATAGGTTTACTGGTCAGCAGGTCCCCACAAGGTTGTGGGTTCAAGCCCCATTGGCATGGTAGTATTTTTATTTTTTTAAATACTAGTTTGTCTACTTTGTGATATTAAACTGTAAATCGATTTGTAATTAGAGAGACCTGTTTAAAAGATTGCTTTATTTATTTGTCTTTTTTTTTTAACTTGTTTGGCCTATTTCAATATGAGTTACATAGTGTTGAAGTATGGGAAAGAAGCCATGCTGGTTCATTAGGCTTATTGACTGCTTGCACAAGACAGATCTGATAGCTCAGTGGGTAAAGCATAGGTTTACTGGTCAGCAGGTCCCCACAAGGTTGTGGGTTCAAGCCCCAGCATTGGCATGGTAGTATTTTTATTTTTTTAAATATACTAGTTT
Organism: Silurus lanzhouensis; assembly: GCA_039877035.1. Classification (NCBI taxonomy): domain Eukaryota; kingdom Metazoa; phylum Chordata; class Actinopteri; order Siluriformes; family Siluridae; genus Silurus; species Silurus lanzhouensis. The sequence goes on from JBCEWE010001858.1 coordinate 20,776, forward strand.
GTCTACTTTGTGATATTAAACTGTAAATCGATTTGTTAATTAGAGAGACCTGTTTAAAAGATTTCTTTATTTATTTGTCTTATTTTTAAACTTGTTTGGCCTATTTTAATATGTTACATAGTGTTGAAGTATGGAAAGAAGCCATGCTGGTTCATTAGGCTTATTGACTGCTTGCACAAGACAGATCTGATAGCTCAGTGGGTAAAGCATAGGTTTACTGGTCAGCAGGTCCCCACAAGGTTGTGGGTTCAAGCCCCAGCATTGGCATGGTAGTATTTTTATTTTTTTAAATACTAGTTTGTCTACTTTGTGATATTAAACTGTAAATCGATTTGTTAATTAGAGAGACCTGTTTAAAAGATTTCTTTATTTATTTGTCTTATTTTTAAACTTGTTTGGCCTATTTTAATATGTTACATAGTGTTGAAGTATGGCAAAAGCCATGCTGGTTCATTAGGCTTATTGACTGCTTGCACAAGACAGATCTGATAGCTCAGTGGGTAAAGCATAGGTTTACTGGTCAGCAGGTCCCACAAGGTTGTGGGTTCAAGCCCCAGCATTGGCATGGTAGTATTTTTATTTTTTTAAATATACTAGTTTGTCTACTTTGTGATATTAAACTGTAAATCGATTTGTTAATTAGAGAGACCTGTTTAAAAGATTTCTTTATTTATTTGTCTTATTTTTAAACTTGTTTGGCCTATTTTAATATGTTACATAGTGTTGAAGTATGGGAAAGAAGCCATGCTGGTTCATTAGGCTTATTGACTGCTTGCACAAGACAGATCTGATAGCTCAGTGGGTAAAGCATAGGTTTACTGGTCAGCAGGTCCCCACAAGGTTGTGGGTTCAAGCCCCAGCATTGGCATGGTAGTATTTTTTTTTTTTTAATATAGTTTGTCTACTTTGTGATATTAAACTGTAAATCGATTTGTTAATTAGAGAGACCTGTTTAAAAGATTTCTTTATTTATTTGTCTTTTTTTAAACTTGTTTGGCCTATTTTATGTTACATAGTGTTGAAGTATGGCAAAGAAGCCATGCTGGTTCATTAGGCTTATTGACTGCTTGCACAAGACAGATCTGATAGCTCAGTGGGTAAAGCATAGGTTTACTGGTCAGCAGGTCCCACAAGGTTGTGGGTTCAAGCCCCAGCATTGGCATGGTAGTATTTTTATTTTTTTAAATACTAGTTTGTCTACTTTGTGATATTAAACTGTAAATCGATTTGTTAATTAGAGAGACCTGTTTAAAAGATTTCTTTATTTATTTGTCTTTTTTTTTACTTGTTTGGCCTATTTAATATGTTACATAGTGTTGAAGTATGGGAAAGAAGCCATGCTGGTTCATTAGGCTTATTGACTGCTTGCACAAGACAGATCTGATAGCTCAGTGGGTAAAGCATAGGTTTACTGGTCAGCAGGTCCCCACAAGGTTGTGGGTTCAAGCCCAGCATTGGCATGGTAGTATTTTTATTTTTTTAAATACACTAGTTTGTCTACTTTGTGATATTAAACTGTAAATCGATTTGTTAATTAGAGAGACCTGTTTAAAAGATTTCTTTATTTATTTGTCTTTTTTTAAACTTGTTTGGCCTATTTTAATATGTTACATAGTGTTGAAGT
>JBCEWE010001856.1:0-22391 GCA_039877035.1 Silurus lanzhouensis
CTGTTATCATTTTACAAAGCAAAGTAGCTGCTGTGTCTGAAACACTGAACTCACATTGGTAACTCTGTCATGTGATGCTGTGGGGTGGAGCTTCACAAACCTTTATGATATTACAGAATTAGAGCACAGAAAGCCCTCAAAACATTTTCATTCAGCTAAAACCATTCATCATGTTCACTGTTATATTTATGTGTCTGTGGCTTTCACTGGGTGATTTTGATTTGTTTGTTTTATATATATATTAGGTGTTTAAATTAATTGTCTATAGTGACACAAAAAATCTAAATGTAAGTTTGATTATGTAATTCTGGTTTGATTGTGTAAAAGTTAAACCATTATGTTCTCTTCTCTATGACAGGTGACTCCATGGCAGATTCAATAGAGCCACTTTTCACTCATACAGTTGTAGATGAAGGTGATAATGTCACTCTGTCCTGTAGATACAAACCAACGAGCTCTGCCACAGGAAACTACCTGCACTGGTACAGACAACATCCAAAATCTAATCCTGAGTTCTTTCTAAATATTATGCAAACTGGAACTATAATTTCCAAAGTCTCAAAAGACTGGAAGCTAAAGTTGATGATGATCAAAAACAAGTGGATCTGATCATCTCCTCTGCTGCTGTATCAGACTCTGCTCTATACTACTGTGCTCTGGTGCCCACAGTGACAGGAAATCCAGCTGCACTGTACAAAAACCTTCACAGTTTATTACACTGAAGACAAATAAACTACCAAAGTTCAGTCACTTGCAGCTCTTCAATCCTAATATTACTGAATTCCCTCCTATTTATTAAAGACTGTAATAATTTGTTAGTTTGATGTACATTTATAATGGGTCCCTTTTAGATTATACAAGAGCAGCAACAGTATTAAAAACAGTTATTAATTGTTGGTGGTAAAAATTAATATATTCACGCATTCATTAATACATTTTCAGTAGCCACATGCAGTGATTCAGACCTAGTAGCAGTTTAGAGTGGCTACAGTATCGTCCAACTACTGCCTGTGATTGCAGAGAAACATATAAAATGTATTATAAAATAACCCTTGCTCAAAAGACAGAATTGAGAAATTTCCCCACTGTGGGATGAATAAAGGTATATCTTATCTTAAAATGTAGATATATTATTAGATTGAAAAAAAATGTATATGTTGATATTTTTATGTAAACCTGCTTTGTGAAGATATCAATTGCTAAAAGCTCCTCCAAATGAAAGTGATAAATTAAATGAAGAAAGCTACAGTAAAATCCCAATCCAGTGAGAAAAACGATGGTCTGGTGATGTTTTTGGATCCCAGACTTCATGCACTTATGACTGCAAAGGATTTGGATTCTTGTAATTAAAATGGCAATTAAATGTATAATTATTGTAGTTTGACCACACACCTGTTTGTGGAGTAAATATTTATTAGTAAACCTAAGTGTGTTACAGTCTTTCTTCTGGAAGAACACCAGATGGCGCTGTCAGGTATCTTATTGTAGGCTAAATTCTAAAACTTCATACAACCCTGTTCACATCCTCCAGAATGCTGTTGTCTTTGATCATGAATTGCTTTATAATCTTGGAAATATTGTTTCCTGCATGGACAAGCACATGATTCATTAAATAAATATAAATAAAATAATATATAATAACTCTCTTGTAATGGAGGTGTTGAAATCTAAACACTACAAATTTTACTGGAATAGAGAATTTTCATGTTTAAATGACAACCAACAATTATGGAATGAGACACAATACTCTTGCCCTTCTGGGGTACAGAACCAGTGCTTCCTGGTGACAATGAAACATTATCAGCAGTGTGAGCTGCAGGAAGGTGGAGCTCCACAGGCTCTACACTAACTGCACTCATTCCCTCTTTATCTTTCCAGCAGCTTCCATTCCATCATGCTGCTCTTTCTACTGTTACTACTGATGCTTTTTCTAGGTTATGTTCATCTCAGTATTAGTTTCTATATGTTTTCATATTTTCATTCCTTCTTTTCATTTACTTCTCTTTTTCCCTCAGGCAGCACATCAATGCAAAAGCATCTTATAGCAGAAATCATGTTTCAGAAGGTGATGATGTCATTCTGCCCTGTAATTTAACTACTACTACAGGTGATTTTGTACAGTGGTATCGACAGTATCCGAATCCAAACCAGTGTTCCTCAACTCCACCTTTATATCTGCTGCTGAAAAACAACCTGGAAACACTGATAAAAAACCTGAGGATCTGAAGATCTCCTCTGCTGCAGTATCAGACTCTGCAGTGTACTACTGCGCCCTGAAGCCCACAGTGACAGGAAACTTAGCAACACTGTACAAAAATTCATTCCAGGCAAAGGAAGTGCTTAAAGTGTGCTCTAAACTCAAACACTGCATCTCTGTATTGGCAGATAAATACATGTAGAGTGTAATGCAAAAAAAAATAAAAAGTAGAAGGAGCAAAACAAAGTGCCTTTTACAAAGTCAAAGATGTTATAGGGTGCTGTAAAAAGGTTAAAATAGAACAAATGTTGTGCCTATTCACTGTTGCTGCTTGGTACAACAATAATTCTACTATTATTAATGAATTATTCTAAGAAGGACAGTCAGCGAACCAGAGAGGATTATTGGTGAACCAAGTCTCAGTGATGAGTGTGGGAAGCAAACATTAGCTTGTCTGTCTGCTCCCACAAAAGAGTAACTGCAGCACAAATTGCATGTGATGTTTATTACCTCTGAATATCAATATCATCTGCTTACTAATGTAAGTATATAATCAATAAAAAGCTATTAAATTTGTAAATTTGTAAATAGGTTCTGCCGAGGTTAATGCTAATGTAAGCAACATGCCTTTCAGCTCATTATTCTGGGCTTCTACAATATCATAATCCAGCATTTTATATTTTCTCCATGAAGAATTAAAAATACAGAGGCAGCTGTAATGACAGGTGGAACAGAAGAGCAGTTTTAGTGGTTTTGTGGTATTTATTCACAGCAATGTTTCTCAGTATGTGGGAAGCTCTAGCTGGCTGATGGTACGAGCCTGTGTCATTGCTGCTTCTTATAAAGCGCGACAAAGAGGAAGCCCCTCCATTACGTGGGAGTCTTCGATATTCTTCAACTCGCTGTTTGAGGCTCCTTTTATACTCTCCACTCAGCTCAGGGAGGTTAAGAGTTGCTGTTCTCCTCATTATGCTCCAGCCAGGCCTTGTTAGGTCGCTCCACCTTCTGCCATGTGCACTGCGACTCGCCACAACACGGGTGCTGAACGGACAGCGACACTGGCAGTTGCGTTCGGAGCGTTTGCCTTCTGCTGGGTGCGGGATGTAAAGTCTGTCACTACACAGCTTAGAGAAGGGTGGCAAAGATAATATTTAATGCTGAGTTTTGCATTAAGTGACTTCACAGGCCACAAAAAATATTTATTCGATTATGATAAAGAGTTTGTCAACAGTTTATTGTGATCACAGTTCATTTCACTGTGACATTTCAGAATGACATATTGTGGTCACATTCAACTGCCACCAGTAGCACTGGACTAAATGTTAATTTCACGGTCTAATTGTGCCTATATAAATTGTGCATCAGACCCCCATATATTAATATCTTCCTAAATAAATTAATTAAAAAAAAATTCAATGTAATGTAAACAAAGACACCAAAGTATGTGGAGGCGTACAATATATACAGCACAGGCCTCCAAATACACTGATAACTTTATACCATCTGCCTAATTTTGCTTTTGTTCCCTGCTCAAACAGTCCTGACCGTTAAACATTAACAGCATTAACTTATTTAGCAATTTGAGCTACAGGAGATCGTCTGTTGGATCGGACCACACGGGACAGCTTTCAATCCCCACTTGCATCAGTGAGCCTTGGCTGCCCATTACCTATCGCTGGTTCACTGCTGTTTCTTCCTTGGACCACTTTTGATGGATACTGACCAGTGCAGACCAGGAAAAGCCACAAGAGCTGCAGTTTCAGAAATGTTCTTACCCTAGTCAGCCTTTATCAAAGTCACTTAAACTTGTCTGGTTCTCTCAAGGTTTCTTCCTTATGCCATCTCGGGGAGTTTTTCCTTGCCACAGTTGCTCATCAGGGACAAACATACTTACAAAGAACATATTTACATTTAATCACCACATTATCTGTGTAAAGCTGCTTTGAGACAATGTTCATTGTTAAAAGCGCTATACAAATAAAAATGAATTGAATTGAATTGAATTGAATTAAATCTTTACGCAGGCCCATTTTTCTTGCTTCTAACACATTAGCAGAGGGAACAAAATGTTTACTTGCTACCTAATATATCACATCCACTAACAGGTGCCATGAGGCAAAGATAATCAGTGTTATTCACTCCACTGCTTTTAATACTATAACGTCATTATGTTATTCCTGATCAGTATATATGTGTAAAAGTTAAAGTCAGATACAATGTGTTGATCAGGAACAGTGGAATAGTTGTGAGTTGTATTGGAGACTCAGTTCACTGTAACTGATACTGTAAAGTGATGATCTGTATACATTTACACTACAACAGCAGCACTTCCTGGGTGTGGTTTTCTAGAGATGTGTTCCTCATGTGTAAAGTTCAGCACATACAGCACTATTATACAGAATCCTCACAGAGCTGTGTTCAGAAATGACTCAACTCTACACCTTACTGTACATAGTGAGAGGTAATTCATATTTACTTGTTAATTTATTGTATTAACTACATATTTTATATATTAATTTATAAGTTGTTATTTGGGAATGTTTAAAAAAATTCTAATATTTATTTTTATGTCTTTATTAATTTATATTTTTCTATTTGCAGCAGGCAGTTTTGCAGATACAATCTCAGATGCTACTGATATTATTAAAGATGCACAGATCTCAGATTCTGCTCTCTATCACTGTGCTCTACATGCAGAAATGTAGAGCACAGTGATTACACAGTGAGCACAGATGAACAACTGTACAAAAACATAAATCACAGAAAATGACAGATTCACTTCACCACCTTGTTATCAGTTAAATCCTACCTGTCTGATCATTACCATTTCGTAGACTTAAAAAGAGAGCTATTAGTTCAACGGTTAAAGACCTGGGAGTTATTTTAGACAGCAACTTGTATTTAAAAATCATATCAACCAAGTTACAAAAACAGCCTTCTTTCACCTTAGAAATATTTCTAAGATAAGAAACATGTTGTCTATATCTGATGCAGAGAAGCTCATCCATGCGTTTATGACCTCCAGACTGGACTATTGTAATGCATTACTAGGTGGATGTACTGCATAATTAATAAAAAAGCTTCAGTTAGTTTAGAATGTGGCAGCCAGAGTTCTCACAAGGTCAAGAAAATATGATGATATAATCCCAATCTTATCGTCCCTACACTGGCTACCTGTCAAGTTTTGAATCGACTACAAACTACTACTAGCTCCTATGTATCTATCCAGTCTTTAACACGCTACAATCGGTCACGCTGCCTGAGATCTCAAAACTCTAGAATTCTAGTAGTTCCTAGAATCGCAAAGTCAACTAAAGGTGGTAGAGCATTTCATATTTAGCTACTAAACTCTGAAACAGTCTTCCTGACAGTGTTCATGGCTCAGACACACTCTCCCAGTTTAAGTGCAGATTAAAAATCTATCTTTTTAGCAAAGCCTACACATAACATACGTCTCACATCATAACCTTGTGCTCCAGAACATCTGATCACATGCACATTATCAACTTGTTATTAACATAAACAGCAGCTACGCTAATTTCTCTTCACTGCTTCTCTTTCTCTATCCATCTCGAGGCATCCTGAGGTTTGGCCAGCTCCAGTCCGCCCCACCTCATGAAGATTATAGACCTTAAAGAAGTAGATGCCGAACTCGCAAACATCCCGAACCATCTAGGGAAGTACCATTGGCAATTGAATCCCACTACATGTGTGGAGTTTGACATTGGACCTCTTGGGGTGTTTAATGGCTCTGGCATGGAGAAGCTGGTGTTGAATCTGTGATGATCACAAATGTTAAGCTATTTTATGAGTTGCTCAGTAGCTCCTATTTTATACCCATAAAGACTGTATAAGACTGTAGAAAGAACATTACTTATCACACACACTCCAGTACTCATGTTAGATCTCACTCTCCAGTGTTCTGTATGTTGAAAGATTCATGATCAAACTCTTGATGTCACCCAATAAGGATGGGTTCCCCTTTGAGTCTGGTTCCTCTCAAGGTTTCTTCCTCATAACATCTAAGGGAGTTTTTCCTTGCCACAGTCGCCACGGCTGCTCATCAGGGATAAATGCACAGCATTCACCTTAACTCTTGATTTCTGTAAAGCTGCTTTGAGACAATGTCTTTGTGAAAGCGCTATAGAAATAAACTTGACTTGACCTGACTCTAAGTTCCTGTTAAACTGATACCAAATGAAATTCAATAATTCACTGAACACAAATGATATTCAGGTTCAGACATTGATGATTTGACAATAATTGTTGTAGATTTATGAGTGTAGGAAACAGATTTCTGTTGTTTAGATTTAAGAAATTAAAGTAAATAGTAACCCAAACATGATTGTAGCCATTTTATTGCATCTTTACATACTTGTTTACCACAGCGAGTGATGTCATCACTGTGTACTGTATGTTTAACTGCAATACGATTTCAAAGTAAATTTAAATCAAGGCAAACATTCTGGACACGTTCAGCACTTGTAGAGAACATTGATCCTCTTAATGTCGATAGTTGAAAGCTCTTGTCTCTGGCCAATCATCACAGAAGGATCAGGAATAGGGTGATGGTGTCCAGACCATTGATGGAGAAACCTGTGTTTCCATAGTGCATCACAGAGGAGTAGTCGTACGTCGTGTTGAGGTTATTGGTGTTCTTCAAATCAAAATTAGACTTTGTTGCTGGGTCGATGTTTTGCCAGTTGATGGTGACATATTTATCACGGTCGCTTCGAACGTGCTCGTGGTAGAACCGAGTGCATGGTTCAACTCGTGCTCGACAACGCCGTAGTAAACACAGCTCAACCTGCTGAGAGAGACTACCTGAGAACCACCTGTTTTGCCCACATAAGAGTAGCAGCTGAGACAAAAGAGAGCAGATGTGAAGAACTGACTGACACTAATGTCAACATACAAGAAGAGAATTTATAAAGTATAAAGAACGTCAAAGTCGTAACAAGCATGTATAGGGAATGTTAAACAAGTTAATGGAGCTCACCCATCATTGTTCTTGATGCTGATGTAGTCAGTTAAATTTTTTTCTGGGAACAAAACGAATGCAGGTTTTGTTGTGAAAACTCGCCATGGCATTGGCAATTACAGTCGTATCAGAAGAAGCTGTGAAGAAAATGGTCAATGCATTAATAAGAAATAAGTGAAGATGTGATGTAACTGAGTAATGTGCATTAAATGATATATTACTTACAGAAATCTGAGCTCAATGTGTAAGGAACCTTCACCAAGCCATTTGAAGACTTTTTCCAAAACAGTTGTTGTAGAGGCAGACCAGAGCGTTCCTGCTTCTTTTTGCGAGTATGTCTCCCTCCAGCAGCAGTTCACTGGATCCTTCATACAGAGAAACAAAAATAGATAACCTGCTGATTTTTTAGAATCAAATACAGTTCTTGCCATGCATTTTTACCCACCTGAATTTCTGTCACTGATGCACACAACATTTAATCAAAATAAATCATAAATCATCAACTTAGAGCAGGTTCTGTTCCCAAATGTACATAGCAGTAATGATGCTGGTCAAGTGTGGTTGAGATCAGCAAGTTATCAGACCTTTGTTGATGGTGAGAATCCTAGTTGTGATGTCCTCCCATCAGGTTGGGTGAGATAGAGAGCTTGCGAGAAGCCAAGCAGCAGGGCTAGAATGGAGAGAGAAGCTCTGGACTCCATGATGCTTCACTGTGTAGAGATGATCTGAATGCTCCTTCACCGTTGCTGGATGACTGCATACTGCCATACCTGATGTTTTATACACATGGACACACATCAAAACAACATGGTGTAGATTTTTAGGAATTAAGGGAAGGCTTATGTTCATTGTCTAGTGTGTGGAACTAAAGGGTAGACCCTCTGAATAAAACGTACTTTAATACTGTACTGAAGCTGTGCTGGATTCAGGAGATTGTTTAGAGATTCTGTACTAATGGATGTATTGTAGCTCTCAATGTTTGATTATTGGTCTATGTTTCAGTGTCAATATCAAGAGAGTGACTTGTGTATGTTTAGGACTTACTTTTTACATCAAGATAAACAACCTGGAAATCTTACAATGTGTTTTTGGACTAATTCTCCATTCTTACAAGGAGAGAAATGTAACCTCTATTGATAAGAAGGAAACTGTCAGGCTGACGGACAGGATGCGGAAGCGGAAGCAAGTCAATCATAGTTTATTAATTCAAACCAAAAGAGTTCAACAAACACTCACTGCTGCCGAGGCGAGAAAACAAACGAAGAATATCCGCTCGAGACGAGTAATCCAAAATGAAACCTTGAGTCCGAAACGAAAGTTAACGGCAGCGGCTAAGAGTAATCCATAGGGAACGGAACCAGCGGGGAATGCTGGCGGTCGAGCAGCCACGGGTATCACCAGCATGACAATACAAGGACCGACAGCCTGTGACTCGAGAATGTGTGTTTATATAGCCTGAACCATAACGAGTCACGGCTGTCGGTGATTAGGCAGGCACGGGATAATGAGGCACCATGAGCGCTACCGAGGGGGGCGTGGCAGGGTGCATCTCTGACGGCGGCCAAAGGGGGCGTGGCAGGGGAATCTCGGACAGCTACTGAGGGGGGCGTGGCAGGGGAATCCCTGACAGTACCCCCCCCGTCAGGGGCGGCACCTGACGCCCCAAAACCCACCCATGCCAGGCGGGCCGGGGCACTCCGAGGAAGGCCTCTCCAATCGACCCGGGACAAAGGAGGCCCCGTGAGCTTCGCAGCAGAGCCGGGGAGGATCGGAAGGGGCCCAAGGCAAAGCAGCGTCCTTGGCCGGGAACCGGAACGGACCAGCGGCCCTCGTGAAGGCCGGAAGCTGAGGCTGGGCGACGTCCTCGGCGGAGACCTGAGGCCGAGCGACGTCCCCGGCGGAGACCTGAGGCCGAGCGACTTCCACGGCGGAGACCTGAGGCCGAGCGACGTCCACGGCGGAGACCAGGGGCCGAGCGACGTCCAAGGCGGAGACCAGGGGCCGAGCGACGACCACGGCGGAGACCAGGGGCAGAGCGACGCCCTCGGCGGAGACAGGAGGCAGAGCGACGACCTCGGCGGAGACCTGGAGCGGGGAGACTTCCTCCACGGAGACAGGAGGCGGAGAGACGTCCTCCCTGGAGACCTGGAGCGGAGAGACCTCCTCCACGGAGACAGGAGGCGGAGAGACGTCCTCCCTGGAGACCTGGAGCGGAGAGACCTCCTCCACGGAGACAGGAGGCGGGGAGACGTCCTCGACGGAGACCAGGAACACAGAGGCACCCTCGGCAGGACGTTGAACCGCAACGACGCCCTCGTAGGGAACCTGGAGGCCTGGAGGCCCGACGTCGCCCTGCGGGGAACCTGGAGGCCCGACGTCGCCATGAGGGGAACCTGGGGGCGAGCCGTCGACCCGAGGAGGACCTGGGGGCGAGCCGTGGTCCTCTTCGCGGCCAGGCGGCGGTACGACGTCCTCTTCGCGGCCAGGCGGCGGTACGACGACCCCTTTTGCGGCCAGGCGGCGGTACGACGACCCCTTCGCGGCCAGGCAACGGTACGACGACCCCTTCTCGGCCAGGCGGCGGTACGACGACCCCTCAAGCAGTACGAGCGAGCAGTACGAGCGAGCTTTCTGTGGGACTCTGGAATGGGAGCGAGCTCTCTGTGGGACTCTGGAATGGGAGCGAGCTCTCTGTGGGACTCTGGAACGGGAGCGAGCTCTCTGTGGGACTCTGGAACGGGAGCGAGCTCTCTGTGGGACTCTGGAACGGGAGCGAGCTCTCTGTGGGACTCTGGAACGGAAGCTAGCTCTCTTGGGGACTCTGGAACGGGAGCGAGCTCTCTTGGGGACTCTGGAACGGGAGCGAGCTCTCTTGGGGACTCTGAGGCTGAGCGGCACCCTCGGCGGAACTCTGGGGCTGAGCGGCACCCTCGGCGGAACTCTGAGGCTGAGCGGCACCCTCGGCGGAACTCTGGGGCTGAGCGGCACCCTCGGCGGGACTCTGTGGCGGCCCGGCGCTCTCGTGACGACTCTGTGGCGGCCCGGCGCTCTCGTGACGACTCTGTGGCGTAGAGGCGCGCTCGTGACGGGTCTGTGGCGTAGAGGCGCGCTCGTGACGGGTCTGTGGCGTAGAGGCGCGGTCGTGACGGGTCTGTGGCGTAGAGGCGCGCTCGTGACGGGACTCTGGCGGCTCGGCGCGCTCGTGGCGGGTCTGTGGCGGCTCGGCTCTCTCGTGACGGGTCTGTGGCGTAGAGGCGCGCTCGTGACGGGTCTGTGGCGTAGAGGCGCGCTCGTGACGGGTCTGTGGCGTAGAGGCGCACTCGTGACGGGTCTGTGGCGTAGAGGCGCGCTCGTGACGGGTCTGTGGCGTAGAGACGCGCTCGTGACGGGTCTGTGGCGTAGAGGCGCGCTCGTGACGGGTCTGTGGCGTAGAGGCGCGCTCGTGACGGGTCTGTGGCGTAGAGGCGCGCTCGTGACGGGTCTGTGGCGGCTCGGCTCTCTCGTGAAGGGTCTGTGGCGTAGAGGCGCGCTCGTGACGGGACTCTGGCGGCTCGGCGCGCTCGTGGCGGGTCTGTGGCGGCTCGGCTCTCTCGTGACGGGTCTGTGGCGTAGAGGCGCGCTCGTGGAGACACTGTGGCAAAGAGGTGCGCTCCTGGAGACACTGTGGCGAAGAGGCGCGCCCACGGGAACCTCGAAACAGGGCAGCACGCTTGCAGATGTTCGGTGACGGCACGGACTGCTCAAGGGAGTGCTGGGATGCCAGGGCGCGCTCGCAGACGCTCGGAGATGGTGCGGAGCGTCCACGAGAACCCCTGAACACAGCAGCGCGCTTGTACTGACCCAGGGCAGGGCCATGTGTCCGTGGAAACCCGGGAACTGAGCCTCGCGTTCTTGGATGCCCAGGGATGGAACCGAGCACCCTTGAGAATCCTGGAACGGTGCCACGCGCTCTGAAGAACCACGGAACGCAGCTTCTTCATCCTCAAGGGGACTGCCGTGGAGATCCACCACCTCCATCCCACACATCCCCAGAAGAAGCTCGCAGAATTCGGCGAGTGAGCCGAAATTGCCCCCATTGGCGCTCCATAACCTGCTGGTTTTAGAGAGAGCATCACCAGACAGGAGAGAAACGCAGAAGGCGATCTTGGCTCTTTCGGAGGAAAACTGGGAAGAATTTTCCTCCACATACTTGCCGATGTTCCTCAGAAACCCGCCCAATTCTTCTCTCCCGGAGAAGCGAGCCGGAAATCCCCTCGCGCTCGCGGAGGGGCGTGGCGCAGCCGTGCTTTCATGCTCCGGCTTCTGTGGCTTTGAGCCGCGAGAAACGGCTTGGAACTCCCGGTGAAAATCTGAAGCCGGGTTCGGCTGCCGATCCATCGCGGCCGAAATCGCGGGTGGGCGATTCCGCTTTCGGTTTAGGTCGGTCCTTCTGTCAGGCTGACGGACAGGACGCGGAAGCGGAAGCAGTCAATCATAGTTTATTCATTCAAACCAAAAGAGTTCAACAAACACTCACTGCTGCCGAGGCGAGAAAACAAACGAAGAATATCCGCTCGAGATGAGTAATCCAAAATGAAACCTTGAGTCCGAAACGAAAGTTAACGGCAGCGGCTAAGAGTAATCCATAGGGAACGGAACCAGCGGGGAATGCTGGCGGTCGAGCAGCCACGGGTATCACCAGCATGACAATACAAGGACCGACAGCCTGTGACTCGAGAATGTGTGTTTATATAGCCTGAACCATAACGAGTCACGGCTGTCGGTGATTAGGCAGGCACGGGATAATGAGGCACCATGAGCGCTACCGAGGGGGGCGTGGCAGGGTGCATCTCTGACGGCGGCCAAAGGGGGCGTGGCAGGGGAATCTCGGACAGCTACTGAGGGGGCGTGGCAGGGGAATCCCTGACAGAAACACAGTTTAAATGCATTTGTTGTGTTTTACTATACAGAAGCAGAACCTGCACATTATATTTTTTTTACATATTCATTAAATTGATCAGGTAGAGTCAGTTGGAGTTGCTGCTTTAGCTATAATGGAATCTATAGAATTACTGGCCATATTCAGCTCTTCTGTCTTGTGAACTATTAATCAGGTGAAGCTATACCCTTTTCCTTTCTCAACTCTTTTATTTTCCCTTAACAAATATAATAACACATCTCTTTTTTCTTACAGATGCCTCTCTGATGTGGGCAGAATAGTTGGTGTTCTGGTGGTCAGTCTCAGCAGATGTGGTTGTAGTTACTATGTTATTGTACCATGGTAAGATCGGATATTGATTCTGGAAAGCAAATAGTAGGATTTTTAGGCTGTTTATCATGAGTTTAACATTAAGCCCTTTAAATATACAAACCACTCCCTAAAAAGAGCAACAACATCAGCTGACTTTAGCTCAGTGGTGGGCTGTCTGCTGGCCTACACACTATCAGAAGAACTGACCTACATTTACAACCTAAATTATAATATTTGTTCCATTAAATTGTATTAATTTATTCCCAACAGTTTCTTCTCTTCATTTTGTAGTGTTTCTCTTGGCTGCACTGCTTCCACTACGTGTATGTGGATGTTAGATTTTTTTGTCCAATCAGATTTTAGCCTCTAAGTGCTGCCATGTGAATCTATTCTGCCCAGGGCCTTCACAATCAGTACTGCTGGCCTTTTTACCATAGTCTCTATTAGTAATAAATCTATTTCTTTAATCGATCAGATTTCAAATTTACCTCACAGGATACAGAATACAGAATAACATCAGCATTTTTCCGTCCTCTGATTGGTTGGTCAGAGCGAAACTGTTACAGCCAAGTTCGACTGGCAAAACCTGTCTGTAGTGTTCTGCACACATTAATACATCCAAGTTAGACTTTTTTATGCCTACGGAGGAAGAATTTCTTTTTCAAGAAAAGCAAGACACCATGAGCAGTACCACTGAGGAGTGGTGCAAATTATGAGTATGCATCTCTGGTGAGTAGGTTGTATTGTATTAATTTTTAAAAGGTTTTGTCATGTTATTAGAAAGTTTTTAATCTGAGCTGCTCCAGATGATGTAGGTGGCACAGTTGTGGTTGTAGTGTAGAGGTGTGGCGCTTGCTTTAGTAAAATGGTATTCACCATCAATATGTGGAATTTTTTTCAGTCCTCACTTCTTCTTCCTCTCCAACAACATTCTACAAACCACCACTCGATGCTGTCTAGCTACACTATCCCCTGACAACAGTCTCCAATCTCTTACAGGTTCCATCTCCTACATAGAATATAGTCCACCTGTGTGCACCTTCCACTCTTATACATCACCCTGTGTTCCTCCTTCTTATTTAAATAAGTATTTACTACTGCCATATTTATCCTTTTAGCCAAATTTACCATTAAAGTCTGCCCCAATCACCATTCTTTCACTCCTAGGTTCACTCTACACCTCTTCATCTAACTCACTCCAGAATTTATCAGAAGCACTTCCTGGGTTTGGTCTTCTAGAGACGTGTTCCCTCATGTGTAAAGTTCAGCACATACAGCACTATTATACAGAATCCTCACAGAGCTGTGTTCAGAAATGACTCAACTCTACACCTTACTGTACATAGTGAGATACACAACACTGATACTCACTGTAGCTACAGGTAATTTATATTCACCAGTTAATTCAGTGTACTTTTTCATGTTTTTTTAAAGCTCTATTTTATTTATTTCTTAAGAAATTTGTGTGTGCCTAAAAAACTCTTCAAATATTGACTTCTTTATTTTCTTCTTTACAGCAGGCAGTTTTGCAGATAAATTTGGGTCAATAGATGAAGATTCCAATGGGAAGGAAACAGACACTGTTACTCTGAAATGTTCATATGAGACAAGCAGTGATAAAATTATGTTTTTTGTGGTTGAAACAATATTCTAACAGCACACCACAGTTTTTATTGTATAATTACTGTATAATAATTACTGTATAATTACTATTCATTAACTACATTACATTTACTATTTACATGTAGAATTGCAATAATTTACATTTTCTGTTCAGTTTTCTTTCTGATTAATTGTAATCAATCTTGTTGTCTTCCTTCATTCATTTGCATGTGTATAAAAATGCATATTACTTTTCTGAATGTGGGCAACTTTTTACTTCCTGAAAAAAAATAAACAATGAAGGTGGAAAGACGTATAAATTCTCAGAGTTTAAAAGCGGCAACTCAGTTTTTGGAGAGGTCCATGGGTTCCAAATTTCATTAGCATCATTATTGTTTTATTTCATGGGTTCCAAATTTCATTAGCATCATTACTGTTTTATTTCAAATAATTTGTGGGGGTGTACAGAGGCAAAATTCTAAAAATTACCACTATCCAATATTTATTGTCCACTGGTATGAATTCATGGCCTTTAAGTGCATTGTATTGTTGAAGCAGAATAAATCCTGTAACACAACAATCTGTCAGGCCACTTTTACAGTATGAGATGAAGCAAAGTTGTGATGAATATGAATAAATATGAGTGGGCGGAGCTACATGTGGAGACATCAGAGACAATCTCACATACACAACACTGACATTTATTTCTAAAGCTGGAGGTCTGAACTAAACACTCAGGATCACAATGTTACTCCTCTTCTTACTTTTCTTCACTATTGCTGATATTGGTAAGTTTTATATTACACATTGAATTATTCATTTTTAATGAACAGAAACTTAAATTTATTATTGAAAAAATTATCACGATATATTTTTGTAATTGGTTGTATAGTAGAAGCTGCTGATATCAGCATTAAACCAGAATAAACCTCTTTATCTGTAACTGAAGGCAGCAACATCACACTGTCCTGCACATATACTGGATCAGTTAACAGTCTTCACTGGTATCAACAAAAACCTGGATCAAGACCAGAGTTTCTGCTGCTGATTGATGAAGGAAGTGAACATGTCACAGAAGCTCAACCACCAAATCCACAATTGTCCATAAAACTTGATAAAACTAATAAGAAAGTGGATCTGCACATCTCCTCTGCTGCTGTATCAGACTCTGCACTGTACTACTGTGTTCTGACGCCCACAGTGACAGGAAACCCAACTCCACTGTACAAAAAGCACTACACATGACTGCAGCAGATTCATGCTTTTCTCACTAGATGGAGCTGTTTACATGTTTACCTCTGCATGTTCAACATCCTGTTTATAATTTTATCTTCTTTTTAAAGATCAACAATCATTAGGGGTAATTTGCTAATGTATTTTATTTGTAAAACCTAAAATTTGTTTCCTACACAGGAGTTATTGAGTAATTCACAAATATATTGTGCCTTAATTAAGCAGATGGAGTTAGCAGGAGATGAACCTGAGACTAATCTGGATCAGTAATGTGCCCTAGAACTTTATGGAACACTGTAACTTTGATGAATATTATTTAACTGGAGCATCGTGATTTGATAGATTTAACATTCACACTTAGGATTTATCTAAAGTAATCAATCCATCTACTGGCATGGAGGTAAAAAGAAAAGGAGAATCTGGAGGACAGGGGAAAAACTACAATATAAAATATAAAATAAATATGAAAGGAATTCAAAAGCAATTAAAACATGCAATAGTTTACTCATTTTATTATATTTTTTAGTGTAGAGCAGAGATTCCCAAACTAGAGTCCTCAGGCCAAAGTTGGCCCCTGTTGACCTTTGATTTGGCCCATCATGTCATACATGATAACTGGATAAAAAAGAGGAAGGAGGATTCCACTGCCACATAGATTCATCACTAAGTTACCATCACTTTTTTGTTTTACTTTTTAAGCTGCAAAGAAATTGCAGTATCTTCTTCTGTGAGCAAACTTTCAGTCAAAACTTTTGAATATAAGGAGCAGCTTCATGTCTCTCATTAGAGGTCACTGATATTGCAGGCATGTGGCTTTATTGTTTATAGCTTGAATCATTGTTTTAAACTCTATAATACTGTTAATGGAATTGTTTCTATGTTTGCATTGTGCTATGATTCATTGAACTAGAAAGTGCAGAAAATAAAACTACATTAGCTGAGCCGTTTTCTATTTATTTATTATTTAACATCTAAATATAATGAATTGATAAATGAAGGGGAATCATGGCAACTTTCATTTTAATAATCATTTTGACCCACAGCCCTCAATCAAGTTTAATTTTTCAGCACTTCATAAGAAAAAGATGAGGCGTAGTCACATCAGTTCTGACATCAGGTTGGGTAACAATCCATTATTTTAAAGATTTCATTAAAATCAGTGGTGAATGATGATGATACAGTTTAGAATATGCTGGTAATAATGAAGGCTTTGATTTTAATATGCAGCATTTAATAATGACTTTGATTAAAATGTGGACAGATTCCCCATGTGATGCTGAATGTAAAACCAGTGTGTTTCAGTAAGAATCAACAGTCTGTCAGTAACATTGGTGACTCTGTCATGTGATGCTGTAGGGAGGAGCTTCATGAACTCTAATCATGTTAACTGGTTAGCGCACAAAATATCTTCATTCAGCTAAAACCATTCATCATGTACACTGTTATATTCATGTACCTGTGGCTTTCTGTAGGTGAGTTAGACATAGATTTATTTTATTATGTTAAATGCTGATTTAATAATCATTTTCTCTGGATATTAACAATAGAAAGCACAATTATGTGCCTGACATATGTAGTTCGAGCTTGATTGTGTAAAGGTTAAAAACATGTTTCCTTCTCTATGACAGGTAACTCCATGGCAGATTCAATAGAGCCACTTTTCAGTCATAAAGCTGTAGATGAAGGTGAAAATGTTACTCTGTCCTGCAGCTACAAAACAAGTGATAAAACCCCCTACCTGCACTGGTACACACAACATCCAAAATCTAAACCTGCGTTCCTTCTTAATATTATGCAGACTGGAACTCTACTTTCTAAAAAACCACCACGAATGGATGCTAAAACTCATAAAGATGAAGTGGATCTGATCATCTCCTCTGCTGCTGTATTAGACTCTGATCTATACTACTGTGCTCTGGTGCCCACAGTGACAGGAAATCCAGCTGCACTGTACAAAAACCCTGACACAGTTTTGTTTAAGTATATTGAAGTTCTGACAAATATTTTGAGAAGTTTAAATACCCTTTTTAAGGATTCTCTCTCGTGTTTATAAAAAGAATATATTGTTGGTAGATGCATTAATTCTTCATTAAATTATCTACACGGGTCATTTCTGTGCTTTCAGGTTCACCCTGAATGAGATATCAGTCCTTTGCAGAACCTCATGCACAAACCCTTTCACACACTCATTCACACTTCAATTTATCCCAGCAAATTTCTTATAGTCATGTTTTTTAGAAACCCACACAGACACGGGGTGAAAACACAGAACTTTTCACAAACTTACAATAACTTCAGCACACACACACCTCAGTTAACCTGCTGAAGTGCACCTGATCCTCAAATCCCTCTTTCTCATGAAAACATCCCTGAGAGCTGCCTATCATGTAATGCAGACTGAGAAATCAGAGCTAGAATTGTGTTCAGGGCTGAAGTGTGATTTCTTTTTACTTTCAATGTCACACTTTCATCACATTGTTAGATTTGTGGTGAGTTGGAGGAAATATTATCAATATTAGACTGTGGTCTAAAGCTGCTCCTAGTAGATGGATTTCTGGCTTAAAATTGCTTCTGGGTTTGAATACGTGAGCAATGTGTGTATGACCTGCATGTGGGTGTAAATACTCTTAATGTGTAAAGGTTTTTCTCCTTAGTGAACACAAGATGGCGCAGTCACTTATCTTATTGTGGAACAGAGCTCCACACAACCCTGCTCACATTCTCTGATGATGAACCCTCATTTTTACAATAAAACCTCTGTGATATAAACTACAGCTGTTCTATCTATCTATCTATCTATCTATCTATCTATCTATCTATCTATCTATCTATCTATCTATCTATCTATCTATCTATCTATCTATCTATCTTTCTCTTCTCTTCTCTTCTCTTCTCTTCTCTTCTTCTATCTATCTATCTATCTATCTATCTATCTATCTATCTATCTATCTATCTATCTATCTATCTTTCTCTTCTCTTCTCTTCTCTTCTCTTCTCAAGTGGGGATGAGACCAATAATATAGAGACACCACTACATTACATAGTTAAAATATTTCTAACTGTGAGTTTATTAGTAGATTAAAATATTTTTTTACACAACTATATTAACTTCCTGCATCTGTTCTGCACCAATCTGTCAGTAACACTGGTGACTCTGGATGCTGTGGGGTGGAGCTTCATAAACCTTTATTATGTTGGCAGATTATAATGCTGACATTTTCCCTGAGATAAGAGCATTCACCATGTTCACTGTTGTATTCATGTGTCTGTGGCTTTTACTGGGTGAGTTATGAATTTTTATCATTTTAAAAGTGTTCAATTAATGATTGATGAAGTGTGTGGTGCAGAATGTGGGTGTGACATATGGAGGTAATGCTTGCTTATGTTAATGTTAATATCCTTCTGTTCTCTTCTCTATGACAGGTGACTCCATGGCAGATTCAATAGAGTCACTTTTTTCTCCTAAAGTTGTAGATGAAGGTGATGATGTTACTCTGTCCTGCAAATACAAACCAACCACCTCTTCTACAGGAAACTACCTGCACTGGTACAGACAACATCCAAAATCTAGTCCTAAATTCCTTCTTTATATTTCTCAAAGAGGAGATTTAAGTCCAGACAAACCCCCAAGAATGACTGCTAAAGTTGATGATGGTGATAATAAACAAGTGGATCTGATCATCTCCTCTGCTACTGTATCAGACTCTGCTCTATACTACTGTGCTCTGGCGCCCACAGTGACAGGAAATCCAGCTGCACTGTACAAAAACCTTGACTCAGTTTTGCTGTATGGAAAGCAGGTCTGTCAGTCATGTTAAGTTCATTACATGCAGTTTTTGGGTGAATTTTGCTTCTTTCTCTTCTAATTTGTAAAAACTGATGTAAATGTGGCATTTATTCAGTCTGCATATTTCTTTTTTCACATGTACTATTACTATAAAGTTTAAAATATTTGATTGTCATTGTGCTTAGATCTTTCTTTAGATACTGAGACAATGATCAGTCACATGCTATACCTCAAATTAGCCAAATGCTTTACTTTAAAAGTTTACTTTTAAAGAGAAGTTAAAGCAGTAGCACTGATCCAGCAGGTGAGTGAAGTCCATCATCTCTGCCTCACAGTTCTGCTGTCACACCATCAACATTCATCATCTACTGCCTTAAAAATGAGCAATAAATAAACAAAGATAATAAATCATTTACAAACAAACATATAAATCAGTCATTTGTTGATGGATGGCAGGTTATAAGAGCTCGGTCAAGTTGTTTAACAGCATGAATCCATCTTGCACTCAGAAAATAACAAAAAACACCAAGTGAGATTCCACCCCAGTGCACACACACATAGCCTTTAAATCACAGTCAAATACGTTTTGGTCTCCCTGGTTCAGGCACTAACAGCCAGCTAGCTCTTTCTCTTTCTCTCTCTCTCTCTCTCTCTCTCTCTCTCTCTCTCTCTCTTTTTTTTTTAATGATCAGATTTGAACACAAGTTTGAGAAATAAGTGCCAAATTTCATCTACTTTTCTAGAAACAAACGAAATTATACAATAAGAAAGAAAAAAGCTCTCTGAAGCTGAAAACAATGAACTCAGTGGCAAAAAAAAAAGCAACATGGTCTTCAAATAAACAGCATTCTATGTTCAAAGTTTTCTTTTTTCTATAATCAGGTCAGATTCCTGACTCTAAAGCTAAACACCATCAACTGTACTCAGTCATGCTAATATGCTAATTATGGTTTTGGTGAAATGTATTTTCCTGAGGAGAATTTCTTTTGCACTTTGTCACATAGCAGTATATAGGACTGTTCACTCTGAATCAGAGTGCATTGTGGTAACAAATGAATGAATGAATGTAGTGAGCGAAGCTGTTCACTCAGAATTCAGACACCACTACAAAATGGCTGACACCCTCTATAGTGCACTATGTAGGAGATAGGGAGGAGTTTCAGACACAGCATGTGTCACCTTCACAGCCAGCAGCACTCTGATGACCTGCACCTGTACTCAATCACAGGTCATAACTTGACTCTTTTATCACCTTCACCTCACACTTTGTCTTTGTTGCTATTCGAAACTAAAACTTTGTATTTTACAAAGTATTATAAATATTGTATTTTTAATCATAATTTGCCAACTTTAATTTTGACATTTCCTGAGCATTAATATGTTGTTTCTGATAATTTTTTCCCCTAAATATATTAAATCACTTGTGTCTGTTCCTGTAGCCTAAAAAGGACATTCTCACTCTCCAAGACAAGTGTATTCATATGAGGGAGAAATGAAATTCTCTGACCATTATCTGTGAATGAGATGTTGGCCATATCTCCCAACAGATTACCGGAAAAGAAGGGTAAGTAGATGTCTTTCTTTAACTGTTCTAAATAACCGTTCAGTAAGTGCGTCATATTAAATGTTTTTATATATATATATATATATATATATTATATATATATATTATATATATACATACATTTTTATTACTAGCAGCATGATCAGGTGAGGACAGTAAGCAATGTAGGGAAAGCTTTTTATTTTTATTTTTTTTATTTTATTTTTTCAAACTACAATTTGTAGTGGTCAGGTGGAGGGCAAGTTACTATTTCTATTATTGTTTTTATATATTTTTAGTGTGCTATTAGGCAAAGCAAGAGAATGGTAACTTATCTCTGCATTGTGTATATTACAACATTTAAAGGAAACTGTCTTTACAAAATTGTAGTTCTGAATTGTAAAATGATCTGCTCTGCTCTTTTGTTATTACTCAGCCATTCTTTACAAGCTGTTATTTGTTTGGCTTTTTTCTTCTATAACCTTATATTTTAAAACAATTAGTCAATTCATATTTTGCACTAAAGACTAATTGAACAGTAACCGGCCAAACATTGGCCTTTCCTCATGTTTTACCAATTCTATTCTTTTATAGTTTTATCTGCCACACTGTCAACACCACCTGCTATCTGCAGGGTTCTTCTGCAATATACGGTATGATGGTAAGTCACTAAATATCCATACAGATTTCTTATGATATGTAAAGCTGAGAGTTGTACCATATGGAGTAATAATGCTTTGCTATCCACATCTTTCAGGTAATTTAACATCTTGGTGAAGAGCAATTGGTGCCGGGTCCAGGAAGTTGGTGTAGGATCTCAACCATATGGACAATATGTCAAATCTTAATGTTGTAATCAGGGAACTGCTCCTGCTCCCTGAAAGCCAGCAAAAAGTATGAAGTAGAGCAGCTTCTCACAGGCCATGTGGGGACTCAACCAGGAGAGTACTTAGAACTAGAGTATTAGTACTTTTGAACATGACTCACATCTTAACATTTCTGTTTATATAAACATATTGTGTATTTTACTTCTACCACAGCATGTTTTGTATAAATCTACATTTTACACCACATAGTTCATCTTTTCTTTTACCACCATACACTTAATATTTTATTGTTTGTGAGACATAACTTGTAATTAATCATGTTTTTCTTTTTTTTTTGTTAGTTTTGCCTGCAGTTAGGAGACTTGTGTCCTTTCCCCCCCAAGAGCTCATGTGTCTTGCAGACACCAGCAGGTCCCCCACAGTCAGAGGATGGTCATAGCTCCATGTGTTTACACAAAAGTAAGAACTTCTTTGGGAATTGTTCGATACTTAATTATATTGCGTTTTCAGAAACCCCCTCGAATATTAACTACCAATGGAACTCCCTTCCAAACTCCAAGATTCTCACCAGTCTGAATTCTAAGCAGCATGTTCCACAGAGACTGAGAAGCTACATGCTGCTAGATCTGCCAACAGGTCATCAATACTTATCCTCCTTTATATTCTCCTACCTGGAATGTGTTATCAGGTGACTTGGAGGGGATCCACATCTGTTTCACTCAGACTTTCCATTGACAGCACTTTTATTTTATTATTCACCTTGTAAAAATGCTATCAGTGTACATTTACATGCTATGTTGGTAGTTCATATTAGTATTACTGATGGTGATAAGTGAAGGTATATAGTTTATTTGATCCTGTATCAGCATGCTCACACTTAGATAATTTTTTCTTCCAGCAACCTGTTGCAAAGAGTAGAAAAGTATCCAGTGCTTCTGTCTCTTTCTCCACTTTGGATCTGCCCAATTCATCCTGCTTGCTGTCCTCTAGA
>JBCEWE010001857.1:0-22383 GCA_039877035.1 Silurus lanzhouensis
GGTCACCCTTCTGTTGAGTGGAGTGGGAAGACCATGGAGACAGTGTCTGTGGCACCAGGGACTCCATTCGAGGAGTCACAAGGTCTCCAGGAACCGAGGGGAGTGTTTAATCAGCCATGGACGCCCCAGGATGATGTTCACTGTAGAGTTTTCCAGGACCAGGAACTGTATACGTTCTTGATGGAACAGGCCGATCTGGAGGGTGATGACGGGAGCGCAGTATTTTAATCCAGCCTTGTCCAAGCGGGCGTCCTTGGAATAGTCTGGACGGCCAGATCGTGTGTCCCCGCTCCCGGCGTAGCTGGAGCTGGTCTAGGCATGCCTGGGAGATGAAGTTCCCGACAGAACCTAAGTCGACTAGAGCGGAGGTGGAAAGGCGGGTGTTAGGACGAGAAGGTTACAGAAAGTGTGGATAACTGAGAAATTCCAGAGGGAAAGGCGATATTGCTCACCTCAGCGCGTTAGGGTCGAACGGTGCACTGTGGAAGGGAGACCTGGATTACACAGTAATCGGCGTCTCTCTCTCTCTCTCCTAGACAGACGCTGAAACCCAACTGCATGGGTTCGGGGGTAGTCCCTGATGCAGCAGCCGATGCAGTGGAGGCGTGGAATCCGACATGGAACAGGCAATAGATGTTGTGAGACCAAAATGGAACGTTGTATAAAGGTCTCTAGTCCCACCGCATCGACATGGGTGGCCATTGCCATTCGAATCGCCGGATTCAGACCTTGCCGATATACGCTTAACAGTGCATTCTCATTCCAACCACTGGAGGCCGCTAGAGTGCGGAAACGAAGGCTGTATTCCGCCACGCCGTCTGCTCCTTGGTGGAGATGCAGGAGTTCATCCGCGTTGTTTAGCGCTCCTGTTCCCGTGCAGAAAACCTCCGTTAGGTGCGTAGTGAACGCCGCGAAGGAGGCGAGAGCTACGCTATTTGCGCTCCATAGCGCGCGGGCCCACGCGAGAGCTCTTCCGGATAGCAGCGAGATCAGAAAAGGCGATCTTCGGCGGCGGTCGGAGACGAAGCGGTGCGGCTGCATGGAGATGAATAGCTCTACCTGGAGTAAGAAGCCCGCGGCATTCAGCCGCATCCCCGGAGAAGGAGTTCGGGAGAGCCATCGGGTTGTTAGAAGGTGGCGGAGGTGCCGGAGGTGGAGCTCGGTGAAACGGGTTAGCGGCGACCGCAGCCGCGAGCGCTCCGATGAGCTCTCGAAGAAGCTCCGCGTTTGCACCCGGCTGAGGATCAGGTTCCATCGGTAAGGCTGCGTGGTTCTTTCTTACTCCTTCTGTTTGGTAAGGTCAGTTCTTCTGTCACGGTTGCGAAGTGACGGAAGCAAAAACTCCAGGGTAGTGAAAAAAGTGTTTTTTACTGAAGTAAGAGGCAACAGAAAAGAAAACAACAGAAATGCTGAACACTGAGTAAAATGGTTCTTCGGAGAGGAAGAACCGAGCGGGTCTCTGAAGGACTAGAGATCGTGGGGACATCCACAGGAAGGTGGACGCTGTGTAGCAGGGTCACAATGTCCTATACGTGAAGTAGTAGAACTGACGGTGAGTGAGAGCAGGAGAGGGGTTTATGTAGGCTGTAGATAACGAGCCGCAGGTGCCGATACTTAGTATGATGGGGACAGACTAACGTGTGTGTGGTGGAGCTGGGGAATGGCGTGGCAGGCTGTCCCCTGACAAGGACAGTAAATGAACCTGGATTTAGATGCATATATTAAATGCTTTTTCATCTTATTGTTTTGGCTGTTCCCATTAGGGGTTGCCACAGTGGATCATCCACATCATATTCTCACTATCACTCTGACATCTACATCTGCTGCTTTCACTTTAACCACCTGCATATGTTCCTTTCAATGTATTCACAAAACTTGTCTTTGGTCTTTCTCTTTTCATCCTGCCTTGAGGTCCATTCTCAGCATTCTTCTACTGATGTACCCCATGAGACCCACCTCTACTCATGACTTAACCATCTCAATTGCACCTCTCTCACCTTGACTCCAAAATGTCCTACCTGCACAGTCACTCTAATAAACTAATTTCTGAACCTGTCCATACTCATCACTCTCAATGAAACACTCTCTAAACCATACAACATAGCAAGTCTCACCACAGTCTTATAAACCTTTCTCTTACACTCAGACACCATTCTATAACAGATCACTACTGCCACATTTCTCCATTCCTGCCCACACTCTTTTCTTTGACTTTTCTTACAAAATATAGAAACCAGTAAATCTATCATTTTGAAAAGTAATGAAATCTGGCATTATTGAACTGTTTGTGTTCTTGTTTGTGTTACTCCCTTTATGTAATAATAATAAGAGTAAAATACAAATCTTTAACCATGAAGAGGTTCTCAATCCAATGAATTCTTTGAAGGGTTACTTCTATAGACATTAGATTTATATGGTTTTTCAGCATCCCATTCCACATTTAGTCTCCATATCCTGTGATAATATTTTCTACTCTTCTGTGAAGGTGTTCCATTAGATCTTAGTGTGTGTTTCTGGAGATGTGCTTATATAGTCACAAAAGCAGTAGTAAAGTCAGTGTGCTGATGTAGGCTGAGGTGGTTTGCGGTGCAGTCACAGTTCCAATTCATCCAAAAGGTGTTGAGGTCAGAGTTCTATAGCAGGTCACTTAAAATCTTCTACTCCTACCTTTTTAAAGCATATCTTCATTGAGCCAGCTTTGTGTTTTGTCAACTGGAACATGTTTGGGTTCTTCATTTTATGCTACTTTATCTAAAGACATCCAATTCAATTGTGTGCATCAATCTATCTATCTATCTATCTATCTATCTATCTATCTATCTATCTATCTATCTATCTATCTATCTATCTATCTATCTATCTATCCATCTATCTATCTATCTATCTATCTATCTATCTATCTATCTATCTATCTATCTATCTATCTATCTATCTATCTATCTATCTATCTATCTAGCGTGGTGTGTTGGGTTAGTGGGGTTGGTTGGGTTTTAGGCTGAAACACACCACTAGCCCATAACAGAACACTGAACAGATTCACACACTCATTTACACCTCACGTTTTATAAATACAATCAATCTTTTATTTGTTTCTTTCAAAAATACTTTGTAGGAATTTAATAGACGCAACATATTGGCAAATGTCAGAGTTTTATTGCCGTAAAATCCAAAGTGTTGGTCTGGGTCATTTGAAAAGCCATTGCTATGTAATGAACCGAACACCAGGGTTGAGTGTCTGTCCACTGCAGTCCAGTTTTTTTTTTTCTTCAAGCGTTTCAGTATGGGGCTTTTGGAGTTTCAGCACTACGAGTTGTGAACAGCGACCGGCAAGCGTGTTCAATCAATTCGGTTTTAACCGCGGGAGCTTTAGAAAAATCGGTTATTTGCATTGGACGCTGCAGGTGTGTTGAAATCTGTAAAAAAGAGCACACAATGAGCACACAGATTTATCATAAATGTAGTCCAAAAAGTGACTTTTATACATGGTAAAAACGAGAGGGTTCGTCTTTTCCACTTAAAACTGCAGTGCCAAGTGACATTTATTCTCTTTTGATCCCGAGAGAGAGAGAGAGAGAGAGAGAGAGAGAGAGAGAGAGAGAGAGAGAGGGAGAGAGAGAGAGAGAGAGAGAGAGAGAGAGAGAGAGAGAGAGAGGCACAAGACGAATGCCTCTGCAAATCTTGAAAGGACCCGAAAATTTGCAGGATGTCCTGCATTTCATTTAACTTCCTTCAGTGTTAAGAAACATAACATCATTCCATGACCACCGTGAGTGACGAGCTGTTTGCAGGAATCTGCATTTTTCTTTTCTTTTTTTCTTTCTTTCTTTTTTTAATTATAAATACAAATGCATTTATGGCTCCAGCAGTTACTGCCTGGATGAGGTCTGGAGCGGTATCCAAGAGTTGCCTGCATCGCCAGTTTTGCGAATAAATTCAATCCCAAATTTGCAGCCTGAAAAACACTGACTGGTACATCTGGAGAGAGAGAGAGAGAGAGAGAGAGAGAGAGAGAGAGAGAGAGAGAGAGAGAGGTTTGAGTATACCTCAGGGAGGAAGAGGAGAAGCCGAAAGGGAGGAGGAAGAGAAGAAGGAGGAGAAGGAGGAGGAGGGAAAAGAAGAGTTCGAGCTCGCGTTTGAAATAAAAAGTCGCATGGTTCATCCTGCGTCCTGCGCGCGCTCCTGTGGCTCCTGCATTCACCAAACCAAGCTTGGTCTCGTGCAGGATCTAGTCTTCTGTCTAACACTGTTGCTCTGAAGCTCATGAGCGAGAGGGCGGATGGCGTGCTACTACCTAGTGATTAGCTCCACGCACCTCAGCAACGGACATCTCCGGAGTATCAAGGGAGTTTTCCGCGGTCCGCTGTGCGCGAGCGGCGGCGCAGAGTCTCCGGTAATGCTGACCTTGCTTACACACGTACACACGCTGCACGCGCGCCTTGCCTTTGCACCCTTTTATCACTTTTTTTGAATAGAAGTGTGCATGCAAAGGCACGTGGTAACGCTGGAATCTGTCTTTTAGTTCTTATTTTCTTGCGTTCCCTTTGTCAAAGAGTTTCATATATATATATATATATATATATATATATATATATATATATATATATATATATATATATATATATATATATATATATATATAATCCCAAATGCTTCAAATGCATGCCTTGGCATAACGCTACCTTTGATGATCAGCAAGTGGCGCATGCCACCTTCTCTTCTCCTACTTTCTCAGCTGTTTTGTGCTGTGTTAGGATTTGGGTTAGTTTGGTGCTGTGTATTAAGCGCATCCTCGGTGCTACTACTACAATAAGCACTTTCTCTGAGAGTAAACACAACAAGCAAAAAAACAAAGCTTTCTAGAAGATCATTTAAGGGTTGAGCCTTGAAAACAGACCTACTGTACATACACACATAGACATACAGTACTGTACACACTTTGGGGAATCTGCTTTTTACATTTTTATATGCTTCGTAAGTACAGCTCAAGGGAGAATGCACAATCAAAGAAGAATTTATAACTGAAAAATAGGCATATGAAAAACTTATATCTAGCTTTTCAGCATTCAGGATCGGTAAAACGCTGCATCCACAAGGACCAAGAAATTGTCGAAGAAATGACAAGGACATTCACTTCAAAACAACTGGCTGCAATGCATGACAGTAATAATAATAATATTAATATTAATAATAATAATAATAATAATAATAATAATAATAATAATAATAATGATGAAATACTAATACTGTATCTATCAATAAAGTATTATAGCTTTTTTTATTTATTTATTTATTATTATCATTTTTTTTTAATATCTGGGGTTCTTCCCGGTGTCTCCTGTAAAAATTGTTATATCAGTACTTGAAATATATGAGCGCAAAAAGCCCCTAAAATGAAAGAAATGTACCCATTGTTTTTAGAGTATAACAAATGAGGGAGTTTTAGTCAGTCACTAAAACATTGCAGTTTTGCATTATTTTGTTAATTAATATACTGGGTGCAATGGAATTCAGCTAATAGCAAACAAGACAACTCTAGAAGATAGTTATATTATGAGATTGTAATTGAAATGTGCATAAATGTATAGTATGATATAAAGGTTGCAGTGTATTGCAAGTAGTGATATGGAGGTACAGTACATGGATGAGTGATATTCCTGATATTAAAGATGTTATTTATTGCTGATCCAGGCAGGTTAACACTGGTAAACAGTTATGCTGCCTTTTTCTGTTTTTGCTTTGGCACCGAAGTAAAAAGTAACAAACTGTAGCCGACATCAGCGGCTCAAATTATCAGAGTGCTTGGCTCTAAAATTGAATTGTTATCAAAGATTGTGGCAAAATGCTGTTGTGGATGGCAAAAATGTTCTAAACAGCCAAACACAGAATATGACACAGACACCAAGCTGTGTTTGTTCTCAATTGATCGAAGCACAATGTGCTGTCTGGGATTCATGAAAAAATGTGAAATCTAAGGTTTAAAATGGTAGAAATGCATTTCATCGAGAACCTTTTCTTACTGTGAGTTCATCATCATAGATCAAATAATGGACCGAAAAACAAATTTTTTTGCACACAGTAAGAAATAGCCATATGTTCATATTCGATTACAGGCAAAACTGCAATAAACTGGTTGGATTACCTCCTATAGGAATTGCTCCTTACGGTGTAGATATCCTGTCGAGTTGAGTTTTAAAGATATATTTTAAACACTCTTACAGTGTCTGTCTTCATTTCAGTGCTAATGAAATTAATACGCCACTTAAGTTGAGTCGCACCTTACTAGTCTCTGTGCATGGATTTATTAATATGAATAAAATCTTTTAAAAGTATGTCCTATAAAAACTCCTTTTGTAGATGTGTTTGACCAAGACTTGCCATAAAAAGAGATATGAGGCATTAATTACAGACATAGCTTTGATTTGAGATTTTAGCTTAACCAGCAAAATCTGTTTTGTACACTGATTGGATAATAGTTGTAGACACCTGACCATACGATTTGAATATTATATCATCTTGAAAATCTTATTTCACATTCAAACCTGATTTGCTGTTATGATAAGCTCCCCTTTTCTGGGAAGATGTTCCACTAAATGTTGGAGTGTAATTGTGGAGGTTTGCAGTCATTCAGCCTTAAGGGTGTTAGTAAAGATACTGATGTAGGCTGAGGAGGCCTGAAGTGCAGTCAGTGTTCCAGTTCATCCCAAAGGTGTTAGATTAGATTGAGGTCAGAGCTCTATATCAAGCCACTCAAGATCTTTTACTGTGGCCCATGTAAACCATATATTCATGGAGCTCGCTTTCTTCACAGGGGCATAACCATGATGGAACAGGTTTGGGTCTTTTAGTGTAGGTGACAATAGAAAATGTGATCATATTGCACCCAAAGACATCCTATACAATTGTGTGCTGTTTGGAAAAGAACCTCAGATGGCTGGAAAAGTAATAGAGAGTGCATTACAGCGTATCAGAAATGGCCATTTGTCTGAAAATGCAAAGAAAATATATGGAATAACTCCCTGACAGTGTAACGAAGTGCATTTGAATACTCAGCACATGCTGTTTAATACTGTCAGAGAACCACCTGGAAACATGACCTTCAGAATTAGATTACATTATAAGCTTAGCTGGCTGTTATACCAGCATTCATTGTGCCAATGAAGTGTTCCATCAGAAGCCTTATTACAATGTGACACCAAGGCAACAGGTGAGCGGGATGCTAACACAAACGAATTTCAACATCTCTGACGCAGGTATTAGAAAAGTTCGGATTTAAATTTGTAGGAAGCTATTGGAATAGTTAATCTTTTTGTAAAACATTGTCACTCATTGCTGCTTCATCAAACATTTGCGGCACACACAAGCACACAACGACTAATACATTCTGCATTCAAAAATAAAGAAGAGAAAGAAGCTACCTGATACTTCACCCTTTTACCTTCATTTCATTTAATTTCATTTCATAAAATAAATTAAAATTAACTAGAATATTATATTGTATTTATGTGGTTTTGAGGCGTCTCCTTATAGACAAACAAGTGCAGGTGTTTGTGTGTCCCAGTCTCAGACTGTGTATGCCATAGAGACTTTGCACCAGGTCTGAATGGCCCAGGTCTCACCGTGTATTCCTGATTGACTACTTGCTTTTGTCCCATATTATAAAGTAGAGCATGACCACAGTCATTTGCCATGTCATTGTCTCAGAGGAGAACAGCATACTGCAGTAAAAATAAGAAGAGGACTAAACATTGAGGGTCTGCTTTGCTCTGTCCTTTTTTTGTAAACATTCTAGCCCAGACAAAGAAAAAAAAATCTAATCATAATAGTGGCATTTTAGAATTGATACTAAATATCCAAAAATATCTATTCAAATATCTACAAGAAATAAGTTCTCCAAAATGTCATTTGTTAAAATGTTATTGTTATGGACAACGGTGTGTGGACACCTGGCCATAAGATCTCTATGTGCTCTTTTTTAAATCCGATTCCACATTTATTCCCATTTGCTGTTAACCTCCACTATTATGGGAAGATGTTCCACTAGATTTTGGAGTGTGCTTGTGGAGATTTGTGTTCATTCAGCCACAAGGGTGTTAGTGAAGTCAGGTACTGAAGTAGATGAGGTGCAGAGTCCTGGGGGGCAGCCAGCAATTTCAATTTATCCCAAATGTGTTCAGTAGGGTTGAGGTCAAAGCTCTATAGCAGGCCACTCAAGATCTTTCACTCCAACCCATATAAAGCAAATGTGCATGGGGCTATGTGCACAGGGACAATGCCATGCTTGAACAGGTTTACTGTAAGTAAGTGAAAAAGTGAAGGCAAAATTCTAAAGACGTCCTTTATAATTGTGTGCCTCCAACTTTGTGGTAACAGTTTGGAGAAGTCGGGCGTCTCGATACTTTTTTCATGAAAGTGAAATGATGAAATTAACCCTGAAATCTGCTGAGAGTAGACAATTAACAAACTAACTGTATACCAGTTTTCAGCAAGAAAACATGGAGTTGCAGGGTGGTCTAAAAGAAGGTCAGTGGGCACTAAATGTAATAATATCTCTGTGAAGCTAAATGGGACAATGAACTCACTACTTCACATTTGCACAATATCTAGAAATGCATAGAAATCAGTGATATATGCAGTGCTCTCTATTAATATTGAAACTCTCGGTAAATATGAGCAAAGAAGGCTAAGATTTTGTTCAAAGATTCACAAAATAGGCTGCTTTAAAGCATATCAAACAATTGCAAACAGTGTAAAGTTGTATGAAATTGATCTTTGTTAAATATATATGTAATATACGTATATGTGATGTTATTGGCACCCTTTTATTGAATACTTGGAGAACACATGGCAAGGGATCTGTGGCCATTTTTCCATACAGAATCTCTGCTGGAGTACTTTCCGGTTTAGTTCACTTCACAAGTTTTCTATGGGGTTCCAGTCAGGGGACCGGGATGGTCATAGGAGAACCTCGATTTTGCGGTCAGTGAACCTATTTTTAATGAAAAATCTAATTAAGCTAATCTAATTTATATTGAACATCAGGATTATTTTCTTACCTCTGAAAGAAATGTTCCTTGTTCTATATTTGTAGCCTTTGTGTGTGTGTTTGTGTGTGTGTGTGTGTGTGTGTGTGTGTGTGTGTGTGTGTGTGTGTGTGTGTCGGCCTATTACTCTGCATGTTATTCCGTTCTCACACCAGCGTCTGTTCTCACTTGAGTGAACGTCTTCATCCCTCCAAAATTATACTGTAGCATGTGCTCAGACCGTGCAAATTGCGTTTAGACCTCTCAGCATGTGTGTGAGTGTGTGCACTGATGCCATTTTTGTGTGTGTGAGAGTGTGTGTATATGCGTATGTGTGTGTTAGTCCCCCAGGATTGACAGTCCTAGCAGGCTGAGTGGGGCGGAGCTGGCCTGTCTGCTGACAAGTTTGATGGGTAATTTGAGAGCAGCTGTTGTGAAATGTGGGTTTTGCTGCATCCTAAATCGGGGTGTCATGTTCTCTTTGACTCAAAGAAACATGAATACATCATGCGCGCTAACACACACACACACACCAGCTTGGTTTCTCAAGCAGAGTTCTGAGCGACAGTTAACAGCCGCTCATTCCTTTCTTCATTAGCATTTTCGCATGTAATGGATTTTCTACAATGATGCCAACCTAGCACTGCATAAATGTCTAGTTGTGACATTAATACACTTCAGGAATGCATTTCAAGTTCTTAGAGTGCATTTCATTAGGATGTATTGAAAACGCATTATGAATAGACGGCTCAAAGGTTATTAATCTGATGTGTTTCATATTGAACCGATAGCGTAATACACACAATAAACACAACCCTGATTGTAAAATAGATATCATGCTCATTGGAAGAAGCTTTCTCATTTCTCTTCTTCCTCTTCATTCCTTGTCTTTTTTAGCCACCACGCACATGCAAAATAAAGTGCTGTATTTCCTCACATGTGCAACAGAGGGTGCACTTTTCAATTTTGTATATAATTATTATATCATTTATTCACATTTTATTTATTTCTGTCTTGAAGAGCCACCAGTCAATAAACCGATATGAATGACCATAGTTTACATATGATTTTCACACGATCGTGTGCCATTATGTGAGTGACATAGGTGAAAAACATGATAGGCCCTGACCACTGAATTCAAGGAAGCGTGTACCATTGTCTGTACAGTAAAAGATGTGATCATAAGTAAAAAATTAATCAAAAAATACAAAGAAATTGTCATTAATGTGAAATCTATAAAATCACCTACTGAATGTGAACAATTATACATTAATTAAGATGAAAGATCAACAAACAAACAAATAAAGAAATAAATAGAACAAATGTAAACACATAATACATGCAAAAAAAGTGTATCTGTGAAAAAGATGTGAAACATAACATGGTGTCAAAAATAAATAAATAAATACATAAATAGCATAGTACATTTACACAATGTGGTAGATGCCCTTATCAAAAGCGACTTACAATCTTATTTTTATTTAACTGAGCACCTGAGGGTTAAGGGCCTTGCTCAGGGGCCAGCTTTGACAGCTTAGTGGTGCTAGAATCTTAACTCACGATCTTCTGATCCAAAGTCCAGCACCACTAACCACTGGGATACCACTAGTAGATAAAATAACAAGAACATCATGAATAATTACATATTAATAAAAAACAATATTTATTGTGTATAAAACAGAGGTTATGAAGTTGATGGAGTCGTTATGAAGTTCCTCATGCCATCTCAGGGAGATTTGCACTTGCTTGCTTATTAGCGATACATTTAGAATGATAATAAACAAACTTATAAGCACTAAACATTATACATTATATTAAACATTGTTATATGTATATACACACAATGTCCAGTGTTCAAAGTGCTACACTAATAAAAAATAATTGAATTGAAATAATAGCTGCAGCTGAGGAAGATTCCATTTGAACATCCCAGAGATCAGAATTAGTTATTGTGGAAGTTTAAACTCAAGAACTCAGAGGATGGATTTGAACTCTGTGAATTTAAATTAAATTGAAATAATCTCATCTTGATTTAAAAAAGGAAAAATCTCTCAAAACAGTGAGTTTACAGGTCAAGAAAGGACCTGGCTTGTTGTTACATCATAATGGTTACATAATTTGAAATAAAGAATGATTATATATAAATAGTGAAGCAATTAGACATTATGAATTCAAATAATTATGTCTATATTATTGTATGTCTTCAATTATGGCATAATATCTCAAAGACATCTTCTGAGGTCATACCTTTAAATAATGACATGAAATTTTGAAAATGAAACTATTTTATAAATATGGGATTGAAATCACAGCATAAAATCTGAATGTAATACGTTGAAATAATAAGTTATTCAATTGAAACACTGCACTTGTGCAGTTCAGGCTTTCCGTTAAACATCCAGTGTATTGTGGTGTCATTCGTGGCTCAGGGCTATCATTACACCCATTCTTTTCTTTAATGATCTGGAGAGTGAGAGTCTGAACAGCTCACTCTGTTCACATCGCACTAATTGATACTAATTGATAAGGTTCAGCTCCCTGTTTCCAGTAAGTGTTTTAGCCATAACAGGCACGCTGAGATCAGCACTTTTGGATCTGCACTGAGACCAAGCGGGCGTCGTTTAATATTCCGCTCCAGGCCACAGCTGTCCTCTGAGGTCGTCTGTCTGAAAGTCTTTGTGCTCAGGTCCTGACGTTAACATGGTGTCTGCACACTAATTGCACGAGTAGGCTAATGAATCAGTCTTTACTTTGGGTGCAATAACAACAAAACAAAAAAAACCCACACACACACACACCATGCATTTTTTACTGTATATATCTACAAACAAAAATGGCTATAATCGTATAGAATAGGAATGAAACGAAAAGGAAAGGTAGGAAAAGATGAAAAAGAAAATGCCTGCAAAAACGAATGTGGTTTTCAAGGCTTTTTGCAGAGACCGGCCACCAGTAATTGCCCCCACTTATGCTAATTATGCACTCAGAGAGAGAGAGAGAGAAAGAGAGAGAAAGAGAGAGAGAGAGAGAGAGGAGAGAGAGAGAGAGAGAGAGAGAGAGCAAGAATGGAAAAGAGGGAATGGCACTCAGCGAAAGTGAGAGAGAGAGCAAAGAGGAGGCTTACTCCAATCTGTTTGCGGTACCGAACATGAGAAGGTTTTCTTTTTCGGATGTTTAAAAGCAGTTTGTCTGAACTTTTCCGAAGGCATTATTATTATGGGAAATGATTGCTAATGGCATTAAAGTGCTGCCGAATAGCACGGAAAAAGAGGAAGAGGGCTAAATGGAGGTTAGGTCACTCACTTCTTGTGGTCCAACTTTAATCGAGAATATCTGAGGCTTCGTATACAAGTGCAATATTGCTCGAATGATGGCTCGATCCACACCATGACCTCTGAGCAAATGAAGTAAACAAATGTGTGTAGACACGACGGGTGTGAAGTGCAGAATTCTGTTGACAGGATGAGCTCTAAAACCAGCTAAATTATGATGGATCATGGTGCTGCCTGTGTGCATCTGTGTGCACACGTTGTGAGAGATTTGTCCAAAAATACCTCACATTATTATATTTTCAGAACTCTTTTGCGGACCCTTTAAATAAAATAACCTGAAAATGTAAAATAATTTGCTTTAAATGCTTCCTTTATTTTCCATTACTTAAAAGCAGGCTAATACTCACACTGTGATTTTGGACATCACCGAAACAACAACTGACAGGCCAAATAAAATATAATTAATGGCCAGAGCACAGTTAATGACTTGCCATTAATAATCACGGCATTTCTTACAGTCTGTCTTCAAATAATGACATATCATGAAGAAATAATTAAATATTATTTAAATACGCAACAACATAATATTATAGAAAGGCATTATGTAGTCTAAATAATAAATACCTTTAAATAATGTTTTAAAACCGTAGAATGATAAAATATCTGAAAAGGACAAGTTATGACATTGAGAGTGGCATTTTTTAAAATAATTTATTATAGAGGCAAAATATTATATTTAGAAAAAAAGATATATTATGTCAAAATATGTATATGATGATATGGATGTGATATTATATGGTCTTGATATGATAAGTCGAAATAAATTGAAACAAAGTCTTCAACCTTTTTTTTTTTACCACAAATACTGTTGTGTTGTCTGAGGCCTATAAATAGAATTGACATCATTTACATTTACAGATTGTAATCCACAGAAGTACACAAAAGTCTATTATAATGATGTAAGGCAGAAAAACAGCTTGGATGGTAAACAACATGATTGAACTTTAAGATTTAAGTGTACAGGAACAGTCTGTTACACTATGCATAAAATCCTTACTATGTGAATAGGAAAAGAAAAAGAAAAGAAAAGAAAAGAAAAGAAAAGAAAGAAAAGAAAAGAAAGAAAGAAAAGAATCGACGTTGCAATGAAAAAATCAGAAGTGCAGGTGCATATGCAAAGTTATGCAGGGATAGATTGGGTCTATATTGTTATTCACATTTATAAAAGGTCTGTATGTGTGTGTGTGTGTGTGTGTGTGTGTGTGTGTGTGTGGTGTGTGTGTGTGTGTGTAGCAAAGCATGCAGAGGTAGTGTGTAGCCTATGCTGTTATTTGCATTGCTTTGGTGTGTGCATGTAATGCTCTCATGATCAGAGGGTAATCTGTGTCTGTAATGATGGTAGAGAGGCAGTGAAAGGTGTCATTGATAAGCTTGCTGGCCTGTAGGTACAAATGGGCAGAATACCATTCCTGTCAGCCCAAAACCGGATCTGAGACTGGAATTATACAGCTTTATTACGATTTAATGAGCAAACCTCAGCTGGTCTTTTTTTTCTTTGGTTAATGGCCTGCACCGTTTTAGCTAAATTCCATTTTGCATCGTGCATGTAGCTTGAAAATAACTAGATATCATTCAGTTGTCGCTCGCTATAGTGTGAACGTACAGTAAAACATGATATCGGATTCCACTCGCAGCAGAGCCATTCCAATAGATAATAGCGGAATTCATATAAACTAAGCATTCGGTCTCTTGGATATTCACTTGAATACGGCCGATGTCCTGGTACACACGATATTCCCGCAGGCAGATAATTTTATTACTGTTTCACCTTTTCACCAGACTGATGGGTAAATTCAAGAATGTTCCGTGGTCATGTTGAATTCTTTCATGCAGACAGACAAAACCAGATAAAACAAGAGCTATATAGTGGCAGCATAAGTGCCAGGTCATATCATATGAGCAGGAAAGTATGTTTTAATGCGGGAGCTATGATATCTACAAACAGACAGATTAGGGGAAAATGAGGAATGGTAAGGAGAACTCTTTTAGGAAAGAGGAAAGTATCCACTCACAAGATTAATACAATATATGACAAAAGCAATTAGAGTTAATCCAAAATTAAGTGGAATTAATTAACTTAAATCTATAAGACAGACAAAATATACTTATAATTATATACTCAACCAAGCAAGCTAATTCTCAATTTCTCTGGCTGAAAAAACATGATAGCTGGTATCCATCTGACTGATGGGCTATGCGATTTGCGCTGATTTTATAGGAAGAAAGAGCCAATAAGAGACATGTGATTACATATTGAGACTACTAGGGTTGTGCAGATAGGTATGGTTCCACATCTACAGCCTAAGAGCCATGATGCTACTGATCAGCTCAAGAACTTTGAGGATGGATTTGAACTGTAATTAACAACAGTATACTACAATAATTAAGTGTTTATCACTGCACACCTCAAAAATGGTGAACCTGTATGAATGGACATTTTTTTGCTGCCCAGTTAAGGATGGGTTCCCTTTTGAGTCTGATTCCTCTCAAGGTTTTTTCCTCATGCCATCTCAGGGAGGGTTTTTTGCCACAGTTGCCACTGGCTCACTTATTAGCGACATGCACTTTTAGGCACTAAACTTGTACATTCTTTGTAAAGCTGTTTGAGACAATGTCCAGTGGTGAAAGGGCTATACAAATCAAAATGAATTGAACTGAACATATTTGTTGAGGAGATATAGTACAGACAGTAATAGCTGCAATACAAATACTTTACACGGGGAATCATGTTAGTTTCTTTTTATGCTGTACCTAATAAGGATTTGGGGATACATACAAGTTCTTACAGAACCATTATTATATTATTGTGCTTACATTTTATCCTTGCCCTCCCACAAAATAGGTGGCTAAACTGGCTACAGGGGTCTGCTATGCATGCCAATATGCTGAAATTTGATTTTCTCTTAATCAGCTGTTTCTTAAAGCAAAAAATAAGTTCACAATGAACTGTTGGCCATGAAAAGGCCAATATGCAAAAAAATTCAGAGCTCTGATCTGACAAACAAGAGTAAGTGCAGTGAGTAGTGCTGAAGTGTGAATTGTCTATGCCCAAAATTAGTCAGCGACTTGGAATTCAGAGCTAAAATTGTGAAGCTGAACTACTGTAGGCTTTGCGTATTTAGCATCTTAGACATGCTAGTACGAGGAAATTACAGTATCTAAGTGACTATGGGTTCATTATCAGAACACAGATGGCAGGGGCTTCGGTCATAAAGATTGCTCAGTCAACGGGCAGTGTTTGAAAGGAACAGTGACTCAAGTGAGTTCTGAATTTAGATCTATGGGAAAAGCCATCAGTAAATATCATTGAAAACTTTATCTAAGAAAAAAACAAAACAGAAGGCAGCTGTTCTCCAGGTGGCTTAGAATATAATGCAGGACATGATCAGACTGTAAAAGAAGAGAAATGATTGTCCATGTTCAGAGAGGAATATTATAGGGTAGGAGTGCATAAACCTTGAGTTGAAAAGACAAATTTGTGTTTGAGAGCTCTGCGATGCAAAAAAAAAAGCTGTAAGCTCTGGTCTGGTCTGCAGAAAAATGTGATCTGGGCATCCATGACTTACTTTCATACATTCTCAATAAGTAGGGGAGTGCAAGTGTGGCATACATCAAGAGAACAATCCCAGGCTCAGTGCTTGACCCCTAGAGTGAGCAGGTCAGAGAATTTTTATGCTGTAGTAGGCATTTATTTTGCTCACATTGATTTGGATCCACTGTTCCTTTAGGCTGAAAAAAAAACTCGCAAAAAGTTGTCTTTGGTCATGAGTTGGTATCCAATGAAGACTCATTTATAGTAATTGCGACCAAGAGAACTAACTTTTTTATTTATTTGATGAGGGTTCAGACAAATGAGTGAAGGCAGTTTAATGAGACAACAATAGACAAACAAAACCATCAAAGTCAATGATAAGAAAATATAGGGCCAGGCATCAGCACGAATCAAAACCAGAGAATCAAGCATAGTAATAACAAGGTTGACTAAAGCACAAGCAAATAGATTGTATACTTTGTTAAGACACACAGACTAATCAACCAGAGGGGCATATTCCTGATTCTGGATATTCACTGGCACTGGCACAATCTGACTGTGACCACTACTCATACTGAAATTAAAAAAATCAGCTTTGAAAACAAAACTCAGGATAGTGTGTTGGTAACAGACAAAAAATAAATGTGTTTGCCCTAAAGCTCACTTTGAAGAATATTTAAGTTTATCCGACTGCATTTTCTGCACAGCCTGGCTTATGCCGTTTGATGATGCAAGCAGAAAGAATGTAATGAAATGTCAGTGTAATCAGTACAAAGTTCTTAGTTTTCAGTGAACATCTATACCCATGATTAAATATTTCCATTTAATGGGAGTGGGCTCTTTCCAGGACAACTCTGTCCCCAGTTTGATGAGGGCACTCAGAGTGGTTTGATGAGTGTGAAAATCATATGTAATCATATCCTTGACAGACCAGACACACAACAAACCAACTCATTAACACATACTGTATTGAAGTTTAAATGTTCGCCACCATCATCATCATAACACTGTCATGTAATGGAGGTACACGAGGATGCAAGTGCAGTAGATGAACATTTTATGTAAACTTTATGGACAAAAGAACTGACACCTGACTTTTCCAGCCATATGTCGGTCTTCCCCA
Organism: Silurus lanzhouensis; assembly: GCA_039877035.1. Taxonomy (NCBI): domain Eukaryota; kingdom Metazoa; phylum Chordata; class Actinopteri; order Siluriformes; family Siluridae; genus Silurus; species Silurus lanzhouensis. Next base: position 17,008 of record JBCEWE010001857.1, read on the forward strand.
AACTGTTACCACAAAATTAGAGGCACACAATTGTATCCAATGTCTTTGGATGAGGATGCTATTTATTTTTCCTTTACTTTAACTAGGAGACTGAAACCTGTTGTAGCATAACACTGCTATGGTGCTCAAAGCAAGCTCCATGAAGTTGAGTGGCCTGTTATAGAGCCTGTTATAGAGCTGTGACCTCAAACCTATTGAACACCTTTAGGATGCATTAGAATGGACCCCATGCCTCCTCACTCTACATCAGTACCTAACTTTACAAATAACCTAGTGGCACAAATCTCAACAAGCACACCTCAAAATCTACTGGAACATTTTCCCAGAAGAGTTGAGGTCATTATTATATCTGCAAATAAGAACTAGATTTGAAAAAGCAAATACCAAGGTGTCTACACACTTTTATCCATATAATGTATATAAAATCCAGAAAGTACAAATTGAACTCCACAATCATAAATGTAATTTAGGTTTGGGTCAAGCAATCAACAAGCTCCATAACTAAGGGAAAATCAAAGATGATAAATGAAAAAAGGGATTGATATGGACAGGTAGCAAACACTGAACAATACTTTATACAGACAATTAGGACACACAAGGGAAATAACCAAAAAACAAAACAGGGCTGGGCATGATATAGAACAAAGACACACATAGCTAGGGCCATAGTGCTGAAAACTTGCACCAGGGGGATCATCTCTGGCAAAAAAAATCACCTGCTGATGGATAAATTGTCCTCACTAAAATACTTCATGCTGAGGTGCCCTCTCATTGAGATGGGCCAGGATAAGTTTAGTGAGTGCAGAACACTTTAAATTCACCTCATAAGATGCAGATATATCATCAGTTATCAACCACCATTCGGCCTCTGATTTTTTGTGCTAGCTCTCTCTCTCTACATGTCAAGTTAAGTGTAAAGATTTAATTCAGAGAGGATGTAAAGACATGCCTAAAGTCTCCTATTTGTATCAGGGTATAGTTGTTCATGGTCTTGCATGTTTATTTGTATCCATGTTGTGTACATAAAAAACCCAATGTGCACATTTAAACTAATTTTGCAGTAGTCAATGTCTGACGGTGTTCAATTAACTTATCAAATAATATACTTTGTGTACAAGTACATTAAAAACGTACATAAAAGGGTTAAGTTTTAGCGAAGGTAGGAGTGCCTATGCTCCAACAACTCTAGATTATGTAACTTGCCAAAAGAGTTAAGATAAGAAACTATAATTTTAAATAAATTCAAATCCTGATTGACATAATAGTGATGATAATATACATGATGAAATATGACAAAACTGACAAAATGTAAGCCTTCACCCTAAAAGATATGACACGTTTATATTGAAATAACTTTTGTGTGTTTAGCAACTCTAATTCTAATTTGCAGGTTGAAACTGTGTTAATAGAGCAATTAGCTCACAAACTTCTTTTTTCGCCAACATTGAACATAACTGAAATATAAATCTAACATAGTAGTAGTGAAGAAGGCAAAAGTTAAACTCTAAGGTCCAGAATGCAGATAGAGTTGGCTTGGTTAGTTTGCATGCAACAAGATGGTAGATTAGCATGATTCTTGATTGAAGCTTTGGAAGCTGATCTGCTTGTGTAGAGTGTGTAGATGAGGAAGTGGGAATGCTGGACAGACTAAAGGAATAAACCAGTGTTTCATTTTAGGTAGAGCTACATTTACAACATTTGTAAGATGTCCTTATATAGAGTGATGTACATTTATTATCTTGATATCATTGAACAGTTGAAGGTTAAATGGCATTGCTCAAGTGCCTAAAAGTAGCGGTTTGAGGAGTTAAAAATGATCTTCAAATTAAAAGTCTTAACCATTGAGCTACCACCACCTAGAACCTCCTGTTGGCAGAAGTAAGTGGGTTTATGGCATTTGTGAGAATCATAAGAAGATATTAACCAAAGTGAAAGTTTCAAACATAAACAGTCAGGAAGACAATTGTGTTCGGTTAAACCCTAAACCAGCCATATCACCTTGTACATCATATGGTAGTACACACAAGTTTGTGAACACCTGACTTAAAGATTTAATATACTTTTAACATCCTTCTTGACATTTGGTCTTTGTTTGCGGTTATAATAGTCTCCACTCTTCTGGGGAGATGGAGGCTCATTCTGCCTCAAGGTTATTAGTAAAGTCAAATACTGTTGTAGGGTGAAAGCCTGGGCAGCAGTCAGTGTTTCAATTTATTTCAAAAAGTCTTTAAAAAGGTCGAGGTCAGAGCTCTGTGTAGCTCTAGTAGCCACTCAAGATCTTCCGCTCTAACCGATGTAAACCATATCTTCAAGGAGCTTGCTTGGTGCACAGGGGCATTGTCATGCTGGAACAGGTTTGGATCGCCTAGTTCAGGTGAAGAGAATGTTTAATGCTACAACTTCCAAAACCATCCTATAAAATGTAACGTTGTGGTAACAATTTGGGGAATAAGCACATAGTCTGGAAAAGATGGGTGTCCCAATACTTTTGCCCACTTTGTATATAGCAAGGAAGAGGATGGAGATGAAGAAAAAAATATTCAATATAATTGAATAAGAAAACATTTCTAAATATTTCACTATTACTGAACATCAGCAACATGCAGAAGCAAATTATGATTCAGTTTAATCTAAGTTGATTTAAGACTAAGTTGCTTCAGTTTAATATATTTGCATGTAAAGGAAATCTGCCACTTCTTTAATATTAAATTCTGTTTAATAGATGCTATTCTTTACTGGAATGACTGGCAGGTCGACAGCGACGTGATAAGAAAATTGCAAAAATAATTGCATCCTTTTTTTTTTTAATCTACTCAGCTCATTAAGCAAATCAGATTGACCCTGAGCACATACACTCCCTCACATGTACACAATCCTTAAACTGTAAACCTGAAACACAGCTGATGTGTACTGTAATTATAGAGTGCGTAGGTGTGTGTGAGACTGACAAGAGCGCAGCCGGTGTGAATCACACGCACACGTTTGAGAGTGTATTGTGAAATCGGCACTGGCGGCATTGTCACACATGATTATCACACTTATCGATATAACAAAATCATTGGGTTAATAACATAACACGATAGAAGACAGCAGACAATCAGTTGTCATTGGTAGACTGATGCTTCCTGTTTAACTATCTGATTAATACTAAATGACACTTTTTTGCTTGCTTTCAATAATAATAAATTAATATTAAATAATATTAAATGCCCATTGTGTTTTTGCTATTTGGTGCCACTTTCAAATTTTTTAAGAAAATGACAAATAATACACAGCATTGGTATGGCGATTAATCGTTTGGACAGGATCTTTAGAATATTTATATGGATAGTTTTTTAGTTTTTAATTAATCTGCTTCCATATGGTCATTACAATTAATTAGAAGGGCTGCATCACTTTTTTGAAACAAATTTGAAACATCCCAGATGATAGAGCAACAGAATTCTCCATTTACATAATAAGAAGGGCTGTATTGTTTGGGATCATTCTGTGCACTCTTAGGGGGTTTTCAATCTGGTATTATGGTCTAAAACAGAGGATTATTTACATGAAAAGTAGGTAATGTAGTGGTACTAAACCATGTCGGATGCCTGTGTGCATAACTTGTGCCAGAAAGTAAAGTAACACTTAAATGTATAACATTTGGCAGACATCCTCATCCAGAGAAACATACAGTTCTGAAATCTAATTCATATAAATGAGCATTAAGGTCTTATTCAAGGGCCCAGCAGGGGTGGCATAGTGGTGCTGGGATTTGAACCTATAACCTTCTGCTCAAAAAATATCTTAACCACTGAACTGCCATTTTCCTGCATAACTTGCATGCATTTTAGCTGATAATGACTTCATTAGTTTCCACCACACACATACGCCATGAATACTTTGCTATTAGCCTTTTTCTTAAAACACACCATTTGCTAGCAGGAGCTGGCCGCTCTCTCGTGTACATGTGATGAATCGAGCCATGCAACAAATATAAGTGCTAGTCTCCGGCACTCTGCTGCACATAACAGCATGAACACAGCTAGAATCTAATATTTCCTAAGGAGATGTGTTTGGATAGTGCAAAAGTTGTCACCGGATGTGCCTCCACAAAGCACGACGTGATTCTCCGTGGCAAAAACGAGCATTTTTTGATAGGTCAAACGTCAATCTTTGCCAGTGATGTAAAGTTTAAATCACCCCTAAGTGTGCTGAGCATTTTGAGATGTGTTATGTCTGTGTTGCTTAATACCTATTTTGATATGTCCAAATTCACCATGTGATGTCACTCTTATCAACAATCGACTCACTGTGTAGGGTGGTTGGGCATGTCACATACCCATGTCCGAGCTTGTTTATTTTTTGCATATTTTGTCCGTTAATGAGCATGTGACAGCACGTCATGTTTTATATTACCCACAATGCAATTCCCCACGCTGGCCTGAGTTCTTTGAAATGTCACATCAGCCCCTAAACAATTAAAAAGCAAAAAAAAAAAAATTGGTGAGTCGTGTTTTTCATGCACATTTATGATAATGTAAAAATGAACACTGCAGTGGAATTAGATAGAAATCACGTGAGTCTGAAATCCATAAATAATGCAAATTCAAACAAGTGTGAACAATTTCAGAAACTCGAACTTCACCTTAACGGCCACTAAACGATCATATTCAAGGAGCACATTAAATGGCAGGGTACATCCTTAAATAGTAGGATATGATACTAAATTATAGTTTTTACATATCGAGCACCCTAAATTGTTTGTCATTAAGAATGCAGCCTGATAAAGCATTGAAACATAAAATATAACCTGTGGTCTGTTTTGGGCTGTTAATTAAATCATGTTTCACAAATAAATCGCTGCTTTTTATTTTTTAACAGCAATAAAAAATTCAAATTTAAAATTTGTGATGTTAATCGTTTTTGTTAAAATGCTTTTATATATATATATATATATATATATATATATATATATATATATATATATATATATATATATTCACTTGTACACTTCATGCTTCGTTAGAGGCAACAAACTTGGTCATGCATTATACACAGAGACTAGTGCACAGATTTTTTTCTTGAACAATTTGTGGTAAATGACCTTTAACCCTTCATCAGCATAGTAACAGATGGGTGTATGTCAGGAAATTATATCCATATGGTGAATGTGGTTATTTTGATAACCTCTACATAATAATTGCACATACATATAAAATGATGCAGGATTTATGTATAATGCAATATGCGATATTCTTGGTATAAACAACTCATAAGATTGTTTACTGAGAATAATATGTAGGAAAACAAGATGTTTGTCTAATTATATGCATGTGACTGTTTAACCGATTTTGTGAACAAATAATGCCTGGCACAGGTCTGAGGCTTCTGATC
>JBCEWE010001921.1:0-5000 GCA_039877035.1 Silurus lanzhouensis
AAAAAAATCCTATTTGAGTAAAGTAAAATGAACATTTTTCAGAAAACATACTGGTGTATTGTGCACTGAGTCCATAAAGACTTTCATTTTGAAATCCATAACAATAGTCTTAAGATAAAGCAGTAGTATTTGAAACATTATTTAAAGCATTTCAATATTTCTCTATTTTCCATACAAATTCTTTCATTCATAAGTAAACAGAAACTTTATAAATTATACAATAATGTCTGTATTTTGTTTCCTGGAATCAGAGTTTATGCCTCACCTGTACAGACAACAGCAACATGGCACTGTTATATTCAAAACTAAAATATAATGTACAAGGATAAAGCAACCAAAATGGAAATACTTAGCAATGTATAATATTCTATTATATATAAATATAAATGAAAACAGTAAACCTCTACCTGGTTTGTACTGAATAAGTCTGTGAACAAAAACTAAATAACAGTAAAATATATATTTATATCTCACTAAGAATTCATGCTTTTGTAAACCTGTGATAATAACTGTAAACACATTTTACTAGTTTTGTTGTCCAGGTTGTGGCTTTTTAGCATGTGCTTAAATGTTTATATTTCTGTCAGCAAAAGAAGAATAAATAAATTACAAATAAAGTTTGAAACAAAACCATGAAGTTTGCACACACAAGACTATTTCACTGCTGAAGAATTCAAACTGGTTTGTATGTAAGTTTTGTGTCATGTTACAGTATCTTTGTGTCGTAACAAATAAAATCAGAATTTGGTTGATTTAGTATCCAAATAACACCACATTTTCATGCAGTTCACAAGTCCTGTTATTTTGCAGACAATCAAATCAAATGCTTTGGCATTCGCTTATTGGTCAAATGACATCAAAATAAATGGAATTTTTAAAAAATGTAAAACAATATGACACTAAATGTTGTGAAACAAAGTCAGTAGTAGATGGTTTAATATTGATAACTGTATGTTCCTCTTGAAGTTCAGAGGAAGACTTGCTCATAGAGTATTGTGCTTCAGCAGAGTAGCAACTGTGTCTTTTAGCTATTCTGGGGACAAGTTCTATGTTCTGGGCAGCAGAAGACCATTAGCAGTGTGAAGCATGTTCTCGAGCATCTGCAGATGACTCACTCCTCAGGAATGTCTTGCAAATCTAGATATAATAAACAAAAATAATAATAATAATTTAACTGCCAAGATGACAATTAGATACCAGGCATTTTACCACAACTCAAGTGAAAACCCTGGTTACATGTGTGTCTCTGTTTATAGAACTCTGGATAACTGACAGAATCACCTGGAAACATTATTATGAAAGTATGATGAGACCTGCCAAAAAAAGTGTCAAAAGTGACACCATTATGGAACCCTTTTACAAAGTTCTCACTGGGAGAGCACTGTTTCTATTAAAGCTTGGTTGTTATGTGAGTTCATCAAACCATGGTTACACAACAGCATTTTATTTCATCTCCCTAACACATAGGAATGATGTGAATTATTAGGAGAGGATTAAGAAAGTGTGCACATTAAACACTCAAGGAGAACAGCTGTAGAGGTGTTCAGATAGAACTGGCACATTTTATATTGAAGCAGTTATTCATTTGTATGTGTGCTGGTTATTTTTGATCTATTATTGTACATTATTGATAACCTTTTATTTTTTTTATTTTATTAGTAAATAAACATATCCTCCATGTATGCTTACACTCTGAATATTAGTTCTTGCTTATGAACAGGACAGGAAGTAGTTTCGGCTCTCGCAGTAAAACTTTATGTTAGTGGTATTTCAGAAATACTTCTGACTTTATCACATGATACTTTACAGGATTATTCACTGAATGTATAATTATCTGGGACTACACAGTAATGTGTTTCTTTAAAAGCCTGTTTCCTTTAAAAGATTTATCTCACAGAAAGACATTTGTTTCTAATGATGAGAGGGTCACAAGCAGAGCACCACAATGCTGAATAATATCACCTCTTGGCTTTCAGAACGGGGAGACGCCTTCAAGTCTTCATCATCGTCATCGTCTGAGATCACATCTACGTCAATGTCACTGCAGTCTGCTGGCCGTCTGTTTGCTCCATAGATGCCTGGCTGGCCAGTGGCGTGTCCACGTTCTGGTCAGTTTCACTTCCTTTGCGATGTAACGGTGCCTGGAATAGAGCATCAGGTTACTTCATAAGGAGAAAACAATTATTATTACTTAAATTCTACAAAATGCACAAAAAACTTGAACCTAATAATAATAAACATACTAATAAATTGTATATGATAAACATTATTGCAGTATTGTATTTATAATAAGAAAATGTTTATTCGTAATGATACAGTAATGCTTTTTGTAAGGAGACACAATCAAGCCAAAACGGAGAAACCATGTGTGAAAAACTAAGTACACCCGTGCTGATTCCATTAGGAATTAAGAAGCTTAGCAGCAGCCAGGTGCTGCTAATATTACCTCAGATTATTTGATCATCATTTAATTAGAATTCCAAAATATTCTAGTCACGTGTGAGATCATCTGTCTGACAGCTGAAGCTTGGCCAAAATAGGGTCATGCAAAAGGACAATGATCCCAAACACACTAGCAAATCTACAACAGAACAGCTGAACAAGAACAGATCAAGTGTTCAGTGGCCCAGTCAAAGTCCAGACCTCAACTGGACTGAAATGCTGTGGCTGGAGCTTAAGAAATCTGAGCAGAAACAAATGCCTGCAAACCTCTTTCCAATAAACTGTAGCAATGATGTACAAAAGGGTGAAACAGAATTCCTTCACAATGATGAGAGACTTATAGTCGTACAGACTTTATTATATACACAATTAGTTCCAGTTATTGCTGCTAACGATTATCCTAGAAATATTGAGTCTTAAAGTTATCAACATTTTTCTTGTATGGTTTCTTGATTTCCACCTGGTTTTTGTAAAGAAATGATTGAAGACACGATGTAACATGTCTTGTGCTGTTCATCTGAGGTTGTATTACCTAATTTTAAAACATACTAAGGACCAGATAATTATTTCCTGATTCTACAGTACCTGTGAATGTCCTGTGTTTTCTCCCAGGGCAGCGGTGTTGGACTTCAGGTTTCGTAGTTGTTTTTCGAGCTGGGCCCGAGCCTTCTCACTATCTTTCAGTCTTCCTTCAGCTCCTCGGAGGCGTACGAGCTCCTCCTGCAGGAGACTGTGTTGACGCTGAAGCAGTGCCAACTCACCTGTTGACCCCGCTTCACCAGCGCCGTCACGTGAGAGAGACCGGCCCGGGCGACACACAGACGTCCCACTCTCACGCACGTACAATTCCACGATAGAGTCCTGCCGAATCACTGCCCCCTGGGAAAAGAGTGACTCGTATTACAGCCATCTCAGGTCCTAAATGAATTGAGTTTCATTCTGATCTGTTTTAATCACACTCACATTACAGCAATAAAAATGTAATAAACAAAATCTGATGTAAGTTTTGTATCTGAGTCAAATCAGATCAGGTTTGGGCTTAAAACTGACCTGCAGAGCGTGAAGCTGAGCGCTGAGATTCACAAGCCGCTGAGAGACTTCCTGCAACACACACACACACACACACACACACACACACACACACACACACACACACACACACACACACTCAAAAGAATACTCAAATCTAATAATCCTTACTATACCACAGCGCTGCGTAACGGTTGATTCTGATTGGTCAGAAGGCAATAATGAATTATTTCTTGTCTATATTTGCAGCTCTGACAATAATTTCGGCTGTAATTCAAATCACAGCTTCATATTAATACATTAGTTTTATTGTTCTAATACATTATAGTTCTATAGCAACAGCTCAAGCACAGGGTTCGACCAACTACTCTACATCATTGAAATCTGTAAAGCTTTCTTTCAGCTTCTCCCATTAGGGGTCCCCACAGTGGATCATCCGCATGTTTGTTTTGGCACATGTGTTTTTACACTGGATGCCCTTCCTTATCCACCTCCGTATCTCCACATGACATTCCCAACACAACCCTCCCTATTTATCCGGGCTTGGGACCGGCACTAAGGCTTGTGCAACCCTAATGGCTGAAAAGAGAGGCTGCAGAGGGAAGTGTATTTCTAACATATTTCATTAAAATAGTGTAGCATAAATCTACTTCATTACACTAAACAAACACTTAACAAACCTTACATGGAGCCACAGCTGGGTACACAGCTATGCATTTCACACAGATGTGCTGTTTTTAAACATTTTGCTCCATAGAACAGCTGAGTGACTTTAAAAAGCATTAATATGTGGTTTTTAACCCTCAGTAATAAGATGCTGTCATGTCTGTTTCAGAGCCATTTAGAGCCTGGTTCTGCCTAATTCTAGCCTTCTTGCCCCACCTCAGGAAGATTGTGGACATATAAAGGAGCAGATGCCGCAAACATTCCGAACCATCTAGAGACCAGCACCATTTGGTGGCTGCTCGCTGCTCATTAGGGATAAACACACATCATTCACCTTCATTTTTAAATTCTGTAAAAAAATTGCTTTGAGACAATGTCTGTTGTGAAAAGAGCAATAGAAATAAACTTGACTTGAATTTTTCTTCAGTCTGAAAGATATTGTTTCAGAATTTTTGTGGTTTGCTCAAACAATTTTATAAACTAAAGTCTTAGCCTTTCCATAAAAGCCATAGCAGTTTTTTTTGTTGTGTGCTGTGATGAACATATGCTTTCATGTGCTTTTAGAGGCCTTATAAGCCTTCCTTAATTGAAGAACTGCAAGAAATCTCTGAGGGCTTAGATGCAGCCCTTTCCTTTTAGTAGGATGCAGAAAACACTTAAGTACTCCAGAACATAAAACTGACCAAATGTTTTCTATAGTTTGTGAAGGGAGCCATACTTCTTGACTTAATTTGGTTTGATTTTGGGGAAAATGAATATATATATTGAATTGTATTTGATTACATATTGAATACAACATGAGAACACCTGTCAACTGAAACACTCAGTTTTGTTTACTACAGATTTCCATGTGTATTTTTATA
>JBCEWE010001921.1:10000-17500 GCA_039877035.1 Silurus lanzhouensis
CCTGAAAACCATGACGACGCAACAGAGGACCTCGACTTACCCTCTGGGAGAAAGAGAGAGAGATAGAGAGAGAGAGAGAGAGAGAGAGAGAGGGTGGGGGGGGGGAGAGAGATGGGGGGGAGAAAGAGAGAGAGAGGAGAGAGAGAGAGAGAGAGAGAGAGAGAGAGAGTGGGGGGGAGGGGGGGAGTGGGGAGAGAGAGAGAGTGGGGGGGGAGAGGGGGAGAGAGAGATGGGGGGGAGAGAGATGGGGGGGAGAGAGAGAGAGAGAGAGAGAGAGAGAGAGAGAGAGAGAGAGAGAGAGTGGGGGGGAGGGGGGAGTGGGGGGAGAGAGAGAGAGAGAGAGAGAGAGAGAGAGAGAGAGAGAGAGAGGGAAAGAGAGAGAGAGAGAGAGAGAGAGAGAGAGAGAGAGAGAGAGGGAAAGTGAGGGGAGAGAGAGTGGGGGGGGAGGGGGGGAGTGGGGGAGAGAAGAGAGAGAGGAGAGAGAGAGAGAAGAGAGAGAGAGAGAGAGAGGGAGAGTGAGGAGGGGAGAGAGAGAGAGAGATGGGGGGATAATATATATATATATATATATATATATAATATATATATATATATATATATATAGAGAGAGAGAGAGAGAGAGAGAGAGAGAGAGAGAGAGAGAGAGAGAGAGAAGAGAGAGAGAGAGAGAGAGGAAGAGAGGGAGGATGTAAACCATAATGTAAATGCACTGAATATTAAATATTATAACAATGACATTTATAGTAATATTAATTATAACAAACATATTTCTACTTGTAATTCAATCATTGTGATGGTTTGACAGACTGCAGTTTTGGTCTTAAAAATATCTATGGTTCAAAATGTTTTTTCTTTTTGAACACCTGAAAAATGGTGAGTCATTTTACTACGCAACATACAGGCAGCAACACCATTAGCACAGAGAACACCTACACGCTTTCAGCTGTACATCAAGTCCTCCCACTGTACTAAACACACACACACACCACACACACCACACACACACACACACACACACACACACAGCACACCACTCGCACACACGCACACATGCACACATGCACACATGCACACACACACATGCACACACACACACACACACAAACACACACACACACACACACACACACACACACACACACACACACACACACACACACACACACTTGTTTGACTAGTATTACTGTTATATAAACACTCACAGACTAAAGCACACAGCATTTATCTCATCACATCCAGCTGGTCTCTCCTTCATCCTGCTCCTGTACTGATCTCTCGGTTTGTCTTTCCTCACACACTAACATCAGCTAAGTTCTTTCTTTCTTTTTTTTGCCACTTTGGTCAATTTAGAAATCACATTTAAAAACAAACTACTTGTAATTTCACAACACAAGTTAATGTGAGTAAAAACACTTTACAGAATATTTAATACAGAATTTATTACTAAATCAACCAGTCATAAATCTTTATTCATTAAAGAAGAATCACAAATAAACCCCAAATTCATGAATTTCATTCTTATTGGAGAAAAAGTCTTTACAGTACGCTCCACATGCAGACACCAGCACCCTCAGGCTTCTTCTCCATAGTGTTCTCCATATCTACCGCTTGTGATTACCTTATCTGCCTCACCCACATGATTGCACCACACAGATGAGGGAATGTGGATTCGGTAGTGATGATGCTGCCTGATGTGTACCACATGTGTGTTATGGTTTACTGCATGATTCCATCAGCCTTAAGAATAAAACCTGAGCGGTGCAGATCTGATGTACAAATTCAAACCCTGCAACCTGAACATTAATGATATAACTTGATACTATAAATAAATAAATAAAACCCTGAGAGAGATAGTTGTGCCCAAATCAAATATCTATACATTTGTAAAACAGTAAAAACAATTAAAGATCTCAGTTTCTTGGAATAAAACTGACTGCTTCATGCCAACAGTGTTGCTGGTGACACACACACACACACACACCACACACACACACACACTGTTAGTATATTTCCTGATCTCCTGATCTACAGTTTAATGGACTTCACCGACTCCTATAGAGATTTCATCATCAGCCCCTCTCTCAGATTTATTAATGTCTAATAATTTCATGTTTGTAACAAAAGGCATCTAATGACTTCAAGAGTTAAAAGCATGCACCTGCATAAAAAGACTTTGTCAGTTATTGTACATTTTGCTGTAAGATTTGCTTCAGTTGTGTAAAAAATTTAAGTATAATGATTTAGAGTTGTGGTTAATTATGTTCCCTTTGCACTTACCCGTATGAAGTACTGCAGTCTCTTGTCCCGAGCCAGTAACTCTTATACAGTTTTACAGCTTTCGAGTGGCTGCTGCAGAACTCAGCATAAGTCTTCCTCATCTCATCAGCACACTGGCCGAAAACTGAAACACACGTAGAAGATGCAGAGGAGCAGCGATTATTAGCACAGTTTTCACTGAAAACATTCAATCCTCCCACACAGAGCATTTTCACAACGTCTCTCATTTACAGGAACTCGTTTATTAGAACTAAACACATTATCAGTTAAATAATAATAACACACACAGACACACACACACCACACACACACACACACACACACACACACACACACACACACACACACAGACACACACACACCTGCTGCCGAAGGAGGTCGCTGATGCGGCTGATAGTGAAGTTGTGTGTGCTGCCAGGATGAAGACTGTGCTGCCGGCGGTTAAGCAGCTGTGTAACGAAGCGAGTGTGAATCACAAGAAGTTTCTCCAGACAGGGAAAAGTGCATGAACAATGCCCGGCTCCAGCTGCACCTCCTCCAGCATTCCACGTCGGAAAACACCGTCCATGATGCGCAGTGTGCGCACGTGATGCAGCTCAGTCTGGATCAGCTCTACATGAAGAGCAATCAGTCACACAAACCTTTCAGCTTTTAGGCACAAGTTTTATTTAACATTACCACGAGCAAGCGCTAATTATTTCACTACAGAACACAAAAGGGAAAAAAATACACAATAAATACACCATAACACAATATAATAGAATGGCAATTTTATTATCCACTGGTTCTCTCTCTCTCTCTAACTCTCTCTCTCTCTCTCTCTCTCTCTCACCGTATATCACATCCTGCCTCTTAATGATATCTTTGCGGTGAGTCTGTAGGTAGGCGGAGTCAACCACCATGCTCCAAGAGTCTGCCTCAAAGTCACGCCCCTCGATCTCCAGCTCCTCCAGCACTGATGCATAGTACCCCTCTCCTACAGAACCAGAAGAATCTGTATCTCATTTAAATATTAAATGTTTGATCTGATGTATTAACAATTGTGCACACCAATTAAATTGCATTCTAAATTAGGAATGAGCTATTAAAATCCAGTTTAAGCTAGCTGCCTATTGTGTGTGTGTGTGTGTGTGTGTGTGTGTGTGTGTGGTGTGTGTGTGTGTGTGTGTGAATACCCTCATCGTTGAGTGATTCCATAGACATGGTTCTGCTCCTGAAGTTTAGCGAGTCTGTGGATTGAGACAAGATCCTGCGCAGCCCCAAGGGAGAGTCATCACTCAGTGTCCTACACACGCCGAGTGCATGCATACACACACACGATTGCACACACATGCACCCCAAATATGCATGTACCAAACAACCGACAACAACAAAAATAAGTAAATAAAATGAGTTGCAGCACAAAGGAACAAATGCTAACAACAATGACGATAAAAATAAAGCTACAGAAAAAAAGATGTATTACAAAAGATAAAAATGTAAAAATGTGGAACACAAAAGCTACACGTGATCGTTCACACAGTAAAAATGTCAACAAAACTTGCAGATATACAAAAGTTCACATTGAAATTAAAATGAGGTGATGCAGCCATGTAGGTTTGGTACGCAACACACACAAACGACCTCATGAAACGTACAACACGGCATGAAGATCTCCTGGGAGTAAGGGGGGTTGGAGGACTCACCCTGCAATGTTATTAGTGGAGACACTTTTGGACAGCAGGAGAGAAGAACGTCCACGACGCGACCCGAGCATGATTGGCGCAGACTTTCGGAGGGGTATATGGCGGAGCTTGGACGCTCTTTTAAATGTGCTAAAAGGATAAAATACATTGAACAGATTACTCAACACACTGCTAAGACACCAACACCACCATGACTAATCAAACACAACACACACAACACCTCACACTGCCCTTATCTCCTGGACTTTATATACCCTCAGGGCAAAGCTGTTTCACTGCTATAGGACATTTCTAACCACCACATGGTGTTACTTTATTCTCCACCTGCTCTGTACCTCTAAACATATGCCATATAACATTAGATATTGTACAATGGACTTGTCTAGTTAGTGTGTAATGTCTTCTAATTATTGCCCTGTGTAATTTCTCTACTCTTGTGTTGTGTATTTCTCTACTCTTGTGTTGTGTATTTCTCTACTCTTGTGTTGTGTATTTCTCTACTCTTGTGTTGTGTATTTCTCTACTCTTGTGTTGTGTAATTTCTCTACTCTTGTGTTGTGTAATTTCTCTACTCTTGTGTTGTGTATTTCTCTACTCTTGTGTTGTGTATTTCTCTACTCTTGTGTTGTGTAATTTCTCTACTCTTGTGTTGTGTAATTTCTCTACTCTTGTGTTGTGTATTTCTCTACTCTTGTGTTGTGTATTTCTCTACTCTTGTGTTGTGTAATTTCTCTACTCTTGTGTTGTGTATTTTCTCTCTTGTTTGTTTTTTCTCTACTCTTGTGTTGTGTATTTCTCTACTCTTGTGTTGTGTATTTCTCTACTCTGTGTTGTGTATTTCTCTACTCTGTGTTGTGTATTTCTCTACTCTTGTGTTGTGTATTTCTCTACTCTTGTGTTGTGTATTTCTCTACTCTTGTGTTGTGTATTTCTCTACTCTTGTGTTGTGTATTTCTCTACTCTTGTGTTGTGTATTTCTCTACTCTTGTGCATCCTGCTGTGTTTATGTAATAAGGATCAGACTTACTCTTGTTCCTCAGTGTCACTGTTCCACCGTAGGACGCGCTGTTTCGCATCAGCGCCAGCTTCTGCTGCTGCAGGAAATCAGACACATTTTATATACATTATTAAAGAGAAGACAGCAGTTTTATTTTCAGTGCCCTGGACTGAGAGTGTAATTAGTGCTGTTACAAAAATAACATATAAAACTCAAATATATTATTAACTGTATTGTTCTGTGATATTGTTCTATCCAGAGCTCAATTTCTGTAGTATTGTTTATTTATTGTGAAAATAAAACTTTAATTTCACCTACAATTAGCAACAATTAATTCACATCAAGAATAAAAAGTAATAAAAGTAACCAGGGACTGTGTGTAGTAGATATACCAGCCATGTTAGAACACTGGCATCTCTACCCGTTGTTTCATTTTGACACAGTTGGGGCAGCGAATCTCTGCAGCGTTGTGGATGGTTACGTTGCAGGCTGAAGAAGAGAGAGGAAGCATTACTTCATTTGTCTGTCTTCTTACTGTCTATAAGCACAGAAACTGCTATTTTCAGCATCTACAGAATAAACCGCTGGTAAACATTCAGTCTGTTTTCTTCTAATGCCATATAAGGGTAAAAACCAGCAGGTTCAAGTTCAGCCCACAGAAAGCATATTGACTTACAAAAAAACATTGTCATAATAAAAAAGGAGAAAGAAACAGTGGACATACAGTACTGATCTCTCACTACTATCCATGCATGTGCTTAACCTGTACTTCTCGTCTGCTTTTCTCTCTGTCTCTTTTCTGAACGTCTCATAATGGCTTCTCCAGTGTGCCGTGTTTTCTCAGCCTATTGTTTGAAAGCAGTGCTGCTTCCTGTTTTGAGTGTGACTGGGAAGGAACGAGGCTTGAGTCCTGCCGGGTTTCCCCCTGACACCTAACCCTAACACACTGCTTTTTCCTTTTACTTATATAGACTCTAATACACACATACACACTATCCTACAATTAATGAACTGATAACACACACACACACACACACACACACACACACACACAGCCCTGCTACTGTGATCATGTGTTTATGGTGATAAAAGCAGTCATGGGATGAAGAAGTTGAGAAGAATGTGGTGAAATAAAGAGCAGAGGTGAAGTGGTGACACCAAAACAGGAAGGGTGTGTGTGCAAAAATCAACTGAAGCTTAAACATGGCTCTTATTGTTTATTTTCAGCAAGTGCCTCTAAATGGTGCATGCTTCCTGAAAACATAACCCTTAACATGAACCCACTTTTATGGAGAGAGAGTGTGTGTGTGTGTGTGTGTGTGTGTGTGTGTGTGTGTGTGTGTGTGTGTGTGTGAGAGAGTGTGTGAGAGAGTGTGTGAGTGTGTGTGTGTGAGAGAGTGTGTGGGTGTGTAAGGGTGTGAGGGAGTGTGAGGGTGTTTGAGAGTGTGTGGCAGTGTGTGAATGTGTGTGTGTGTGTGTGTGTGTGTGTGTGTGTGTGTGTGTGTGTGTGTGTGTGTGTGTGTGAGGGTGTGTGTGAGGGAGTGTGAGGGTGTTTAAGAGTGTGTGAATGTGTGTGAGAGTTTGTGTGGGTGTGTAAGAGTGTGTGTGTCGAAGTGTGTAAGGGTATTTGAGAGCATGTGAGGGTGTGTGAGAGTGTGTGTGTGGGTGTGTGAGGGTGTGTGAGAGAGAGAGAGGAGTGTGTGTGTGTGTGTGTGTGTGTGTGTGTGTGTGTGTGTGTGTGTGTGTGTGTGTGTGTGTGTGTGTAGGTGAGGATGTGTGAGAGTGTGTGGGGGTGTGTGGGTGTGGAAGGATGTGAGGTGTGTGAGGGTATTTGAGAGCATGTGAGTGTGTGTGTGTGTGTGTGTGTGTGTGTGTGTGTGTGTGTGTGTGTGTGTGTGTGAGTGTGTGTGTGAGAGAGTGTGTGGGTGTGTGTGGGTGTGTGTGAGACTGTGCGTGAGAGTGTGTATGTGTGAGGGTGTGTGAGAGTGTGTGTAGGGGTGTGTTGGTGTGTGTGAGGGTGTGTGAAGAAATGCTATGTGATAAACATACAAATGAGTGTATCCCACTTTTTAATACTTTGTGTGTGTGTGTTGTGTGTGTGTGTGTGTGTGTGTGTGTGTGTGTATATATTTATATATATATATATATATATATATATATATATATATATATTATATATATAATATATATATATATATGGATGTGTGTAGGAGTTTCTGGCCACATTATTTACATCTCTCTCTGCCAAATCAAAATGCTCTATGACTCCAGATAAGAGAGGAATGTGAAATCCTGCATTTAACACCTACATGTGTGAAACGAGGCCAAAGTCATTTCACATTGTTTATTTCCTTAATTCTCACAAAACTATTTTAAATCAAAGCAAATGTCCTAAACATGTTCCTGTGCAGCAGGTCAGAATGGGTGATACTGCGTCCACTGTGACATGATGTGGTGGTCTGTCTCACGGTTTGGCCTGTTGTACACTGTGTTCTGCTTTTCTGATTAGCATGACTGTAAAGATGAGTAGCTTCACTGTTT
>JBCEWE010001859.1:0-22348 GCA_039877035.1 Silurus lanzhouensis
CATGTGTGTGAATGAGAGGGAGGGCAGTGGAGTTGTGTGGTTGCAGGGAGAAGAGGTGGAGAAGGTGGAGGAGTTCAGGTACCTGGGGTCAACAGTGCAAACTAATGAAGAGTGTGTTAGAGAAGTGAAGAAAAGAGTGCAGGCAGGGTGGAGTCAAGTCAAGTCAAGTCAAGTCAGGTTTATTTGTATAGCGCTTTTTCACAACAGACATTGTCTCAAAGCAGCTTTACACAAATCAACAGTGATGGTGAATGGTGTGAATTTGTCCCTGATGAGCAGCTGTGGCGACTGTGGCAAGGAAAAACTCCCTTAGATGTTATGAGGAAGAAACCTTGAGAGGAACCAGACTCAAAAGGGAAACCCATCCTTATTTTGGGTGACATCAAGAGTTTGATCATAAATCTTTCAACATACAGAACACTGGAGAGTGAGAGCTAACATGAGCACTGGAGTATAAGATTATAAGTGATGTTCTTTCTGCAGTCTTATACAGTCTATATGGTTAGTAGCTCCGAGTTTTATGAGCTCAGCATTTGTGATCACCACAGATCCAGCATCAGCTTCTCCATGCCAGAGCCTTTAACACTCCAGGAGTCCAATGCCAAACTCACACATGTAGCGGGATCCAAATGGCACTGGTACATCTCTAGATGGTTCGGGATGTTTGTGAGTTCGGCATCTACTTCTTCAAAGGTCCGTAATCATCATGAGGTGGGAGGTGACTGGAGCTGGCCAAACCTCAGGGTGTCTCGGGATGGGGAGAGAAGAGAAGCAGTGGAGAGCAATTAGCGTAGCTGCTGTTCATGATATTAACAGCACAAGTTGATAATGTGCATGTGATCAGATGTTCTGGAGCACAAGGTTATGATGTGATGTGTGTTATGTGTAGGCTTTGCTAAAAAGATATGTTTTTAATCTACACTTAAACTGGGTGAGTGTGTCTGAGCCCCGAACACCGTCAGGAAGACTATTCCAGAGTTTAGGAGCTAAATGTGAAAAAGCTCTACCACCTTTAGTGGACTTTGCTATTCTAGGAACTACTAGAAGCCCAGAGTTTTGAGATCTCAGGGAGCGTGGCGGATTGTAGCGAGTTAAAAGACTGGATAGATACATGGGAGCCAACCATTTAGTGCTTTATAAGTGAGAAGTAATAGTTTGTAGTCTATTCGAAACTTAACAGGAAGCCATGTAGGGACGATAAGATCGGGGTTATGTGATCATATTTTCTTGACCTTGTAAGAACTCTGGCTGCTGCATTCTGGACTAACTGAAGCTTGTTTATTAATGACGCAGGACATCCACCTAGTAACGCATTACAGTAGTCTATTCTGGAGGTCATGAACGCATGGACGAGCTTCTCTGCATCGGATATGGACAACATATTTCTTAGCTTAGAAATATTCTAAGGTGAAAGAAGGCTGTTTTAGTAACTTGATTGATATGATTTTTGAAAGACAAGTCGCTGTCTAAAATAACACCCAGGTCTTTTACTGTTGAATTAGTGGTTACAGAACATCCGTCGAAATGCAGGTTGAGATGCTGGAGCTTCTGTATACTAGTTTTTGTTCCGATGAGCAAAATCTCAGTCTTATCGGAATTTAAAAGTAGAAAGTTATGGGTCATCCAATCTCTTATTTCCTTAACACACTCAGTTATCCAACTTAATTGAGCTATATCACCTGGTTTAGATGAAATATATAGCTGAGTATCATCAGCATAACAATGGAAGCTAATTCCATGCCTTCTAATAATATTTCCTAACGGAAGCATGTATATTGTGAACAGCAGGGGTCCTAGAACTGAACCTTGCGGCACGCCATAATTTACTTGCATTAGCCTGGATAGCTCTCCATTTAAATCTACGAAATGGTATCGATCGGACAGGTAGGATTTAAACCAGCTTAATGCCTGTCCCTGAATGCCGATGTAATTTTTGTAATCGATCTAGGAGGAGATCATGGTCTATAGTGTCGAATGCAGCACTAAGATCAAGTAAAACCAACAGCGAAATGAAGCCTTGGTCTGAAGCTAAAAACAGGTCATTAGTTATTTTAACTAGAGCAGTTTCTGTGCTATGATGGGGCCTAAAACCTGACTGAAATTCTTCAAAGATATTGTTCTCTGCAGGTAGGAACATAACTGGGCAGCGACAATCTTTTCTAAAATCTTAGACATAAATGGGAGATTTGAAATGGGTCTGTAATTTGATAACGTGTTTGGATCCAGATTAGGTTTTTTAATGAGGGGCTTAATAACTGCTAACTTGAGGGATTTAGGGACGTGACCTAAAGATAGTGAGGAGTTAATAATATTTAGAAGAGGTTCACCAGTTGTATATAACACTTCCTTCAGTAATTTAGTAGGAATTGGATCTAACTGACATGTTGTCGATTTAGCTTTGGCAATAACATTATACAGCTCTTCCTGTCCTATACATGTAAAACAGTGGAGTTGTGGAGTTGAAGGTAACACTGTCTCAGGAGATGGTGTCAGAGGTTGAACTGCCACAATTGTTTTTCTAATGTTTATCTATTTTTTCAGTGAAGAAAATCATAAAGTCCTCACTACTAAACTGTGATGGAACACAATTTTCGGAGCCCTGATTTGTAGTTAATTTAGCTACTGTACTGAAAAGGAACCTGGGATTGTTTTGTTGTTTTCTATAAGTTTGCTCAGGTGTTCAGCTCTAGCAGCTTTTAGCGCCTGTCTGTAGCTGAGCATACTGTCTTTATACGCGATTCTAAATACCTCCAATTTAGTTTTCCTCCATTTTCTCTCCAGATTACGTGCTGTTCTCTTGAGGGCATGTGTATGACTATTATACCAAGGTGCAGGTGCTTGTTCTCTAACCTTTTTTAACCGATGGGGGCAACGGTGTCTATTGTGCTAGTGAGGATAAGGTCTATGTTGTTAGTGATTTCATCAAGATTATTGGTAGTTATGGGTTTAGTGAGAAATTGAGATAAATCAGGCAGGTTATTTATGAATCTGTCCTTAGTCCTACCAAGTCGATAACGTGGTGCAACACGGCTAATCTGCTCTACCGGTAGTGTGTACAGTATGAGGTAATGGTCTGTGATGTCATCACTCTGAGGTAAAATATCTATATTAGTGACGTCTGCTCCGTGGGATATTATTAAGTCTAATGTACGTGGAGTGGGTGGAGAAGAGTGATAGCAGGAGTGATTTGTGATAGAAGAGTATCTGTGAGAGTGAAAGGGAAAGTTTATAGGACTGTGGTGAGACCTGAGATGTTGTATGGATTAGAGACAGTGTCATTGAGTAAAAGACAGGAGGTGGAGCTGGAGGTAGCAGAGCTGAAGATGTTGGGATTTTCATTGGGAGCATTGGACAGAATTGGAAATTAGTTTATTAGATGGATGCATGTCGGACGTTTTAGGGACAAACTGAGATTGAGATGGTTTGGACATGGGTATATCGGTAGGAGAATGCTGAGGATGGAGCTGCCAGAAAGGAGGAAAAGAGCAAGACCAAGGAGGAGGTTTATGATGTGGTGAGGGAAGGCATGCAGGTAGTTGGTTTAAAAGAGGCAGATGTAGAGGACAAGGGGGGTATGGAGACGGATGATCCGCTGTGGCAACCCTATTGGGAGAAGCCGAAAGAGGAAGAATTGTATCATTTAGGTATCAGGATTGTATCATGTCTCAGGTTAACATTTTCCTCCAATTTCTCTTTTGTTACTGGGCAATACAAATTCATAGGTTATACACACACACACACACACACACACACACACACATGTATACACCGACCAGGAATAACATTATGACCACCTGCCTAATATTGTGTTGGTTCCCCCTTTTGCTGCCAAAACAGTCCTGACATCATCGAGCATTAACAGCATTAAGTTCTTCCGCAATTAGAGCTACAGGAGCTCGTCTGTTGGATCGGACCACACGGTCCAGCCTTCGCTGCCACGTGCATCAATGACCCTGTCATTGGCCCACCACTGTTCCTTCCTTGGACACTTTTGATAAACACTGACCACTGCAGACCAGGAACATCCCACAAGAGCTGTTGTTTTGGAGATGCTTTGACCCAGTCGTCTATACGTCACAATTTGACCCCGTCAAATCCTTACGCTCGCCCATTTTTTCTGCTTCTAACATCAACCTTGAGGACAAAATGTTCATTTGCTGACTTACAAATAAATCCACCCACTAACAGGTGCCATGATGAAGAGATCATCAGTGTTCTTCACTTCACTGCTTATAATGTTATAATGTCATAATGTTATGCTGTTTAGCGTATGTACATATGTATACATACACAATGAGACATACACTCATATGCTGCTCTAACTTATTGCATACCCATACACACACACTCTCAAACAAAAAATAGTCTTACATTGCATGTCCCCTTGTGCCTACACATCCTCTTCTAATTTTAGTGTTGTACCAAAATTTGCATCTAATCATTTTAAAGCGTGTGTCTATACTGTTTTGTGTGTGTGTGTGCAAGCATGCATGGCTTTATAAACGATATTGCAATAAACTATGTACTAGACCATTCTTGTGAGAGTAAAATAAAACTGCAGTTTTGTAATTATTGGGGTTGTAGCGTTCACCTGGAACGCTCTTAGCAACCCAAACATTGCTCTCACAGGCTGCATTAGAAAAACACATCAGGATGTGTGTGATTGCACATTTTTATATGCATATGCACATGAAGAATGGTGTTTGAATGTGTGTGCTAAGCGACTCTGCCCTGCGGTGCTGAGTGTGCTCAGCTGTCCGACCGAGGATGATACTCTCAGACTCTCAGGCAAAAGGATGTGATCTCATCTGTTAAAAATCCAACCTATGTCGTCTGCCGCTCATGACTTAACCAGGCTTCTCTTTGTATCGAGCGCCCTCCTCTCTGCATTCCCTTTCTTTTTCCTTCTCTGCTTCCCTTGGCTTGTAGTTCCTTACTGCTTTCGAGAAACGCAAAAACCCACAGAGAAACACCGATATGTTTTAGACAACCTGATATGAAGCTTTAGCGAGAACTGTGAAGCATGTAGAAAGGAGAAGGTTTGTTAGAAATATGTTGCAAAGTGATGTCACATTTATAAATAGCAGATGATTGTAAGATAAAAAAAAAAAATTAAACAGGAAGTATGATTTATTAGCATTTATGATCGTACTTGCTTTCATGCAAATCAAGCAGTTGCAATGCTAATGCCTTTGGCCTAGCGTACTACGTTACCTCATGGGATGTGATGTCCCTGCTTCCAAAGAGCTCCCACCGCTGTCTCCGCTGTTCAACAATTGTCAGTCCAGCTGTTGAAGCTCGGCAGATGACGGGGGACGCTACATAACTCAGGCTGTTGTGAGACGTGTTCGCCATGGGCCGAGTGCAGCTGAGCTTCCTGTCCCAGGGCAAAGGGCCTGTCTTTGCATAAGCACAAGATATATGGAGTCACAGATGGCCCTAAAACGCTGCACTCATGGGGCTTAATGCCTCTGCTTCATGCTCGTCAGCGGCTGCTACAACTTTTGTCACATATTTTCGGAAATGCAGTAGATCATGCTACGCTTTAACGTTCTTTGTACCCGCGAGTCCAGGCAAAACGGTCCTGTTTTGTTCTGAGGTTCTAGCATGGGTGCAGTTGGTGTTTATGAAGACGAACATACACTGACTGTGGTTTAATACCAGAGCTCATAATGACTATGTTTTGAAACAGTCCTTTATGTGGTGAAAAGTTTCGTTTTGCTGTACCGTGAGATTGAACAATTCTGCTTCATTGCAGATTGCTTCTATTTTATACACAAAGCACATATCACAAATATGACCCAAATATGTGTCCAGATGTCATATTTATATTGTTTTATTACATTTTCTATATACACCAAAGAACAAATAGATTGGGACTTTTTTGGGACTCCACAAAGTCTATAGGATGTTTTTACCTTCACTTGAACTAGGAGATCCAAACCTGTTCTAGCATGACATTGCACATATGCAGAAATTCAGCTATATGAAGATGTGCTTTTACCATGGGTTGAAGTGTAATCGAGCTTTGGGATGATTGGTGAACTCTGAGTGCACACCAGGCCTCCTCACCTCACCTACATCAGTACTTCACATTATTATTAATAATGATATTCATACGCACCAGAACCACCAATATCTATCTATCTATCATTTTATTTATCATAGGCACAACACTTGAGGACCCCATTATGAACAGTTAAAACACATCAAACTAATAAAACACTAAACAACCAATAAAAAATTGGTTTAAAATATCATTAATATGCCTGCTAATATTATGTTTCGAAAGAAAGAAAGAAAAAAAGAAAGAAAGAAAGAAAGAAAGAAAGAAAGAAAGAAGGGAAGGAAGGAAAGAAAGAAAGAAAGAAAGAAAGAAAGAAAGAAAGAAAGAAAGAAAGAAAGAAAGAAGGGAAGAAGGAAAGGAAGGAAAAAGAAAAAAGAAAGAAAGAAAGAAAGAAAGAAGAAAGAAGAAAGAAAGAAAGAAAGAAAGAAAGAAAGAAAAAAAGGAAGAAAGAAAGAAAGAAAGAAAGAAAGAAAAAAAGAAAGAAAGAAAAAAAAGAAAAAGAAGAAAGAAAAGAAGAAAAGAAAAAAGAAAGAAAGAAAAGAAAAGAAAGAAAAGAAAGAAAGAAAGAAAGAAAGAAAGGAAAAAAGAAAGAAAGAAAGAAAGAAAGAATGAAAGAAAGAAAGAAAGAAAAAAAAGAAAAAAAGAGAAAGAAATAAAGATAGGAAGAAAGAAAAAAGAAAGAAAGAAAGAAAGAAAGAAAGAAAGAAAGAAAGAAAGAAAGAAAGAAAGAAAGAGAAAATGCTATTACGACTATCATGAGGAAGGAGATTTCACAATAATCGAGATTCCATCGATGCCGAACACGTATGAGGAAGAACTTACGCCTTTGGAACTGAATAAATCTCAGCAACCAAAATCTTTTGGAACAGCATCCTCAAAGAGTGGAGGGTATTATAACAGGAAAATGGGAAATAAATGTGGACTGGGAGGTTAAAAAATAAGCACAATCTTTTGGTCAGGTGTCCACAAGCATTTTATTCATATATTGATGCCTCTTTGCCTTGCAGCTGGAACCACTTCTGAAATGCAGAGAAACTGTTTCTGATTAAGAAAATTCAAGAATTGTTTCTTTCACCCAGCTGCAGGTATAAACCAGTGTTACCTGTGTGCTACTAAGTGGTGACAAAGTACACAACCTCTGCACTTAAAATACGACTCCAGTAACAGTAAAAGTGTCCCTTTAAACTTTAATTGAGTAAAAGTACAAAAGTTTTTGCCTTCGAATGTACTTAAGTCTCCAAAGTACTGATTTATTATGTCTATAATGTTTTTATTATCATTTTTATCACAAGACTCTTTACTTAATCAACTCAGTTTATGTGAAAAGACTCTGATGTGACTCTCAGCACACTGATCTATTAATAGAATGATATTAATGACAAACACTGATTGATGTTTATAATTTTATTTACTATTTGTTTTTTATTTATTTACTATATTATTAAAATCTATTATAATTATCATCAAAATCTTCTTTTTAGCTGCTTCAAAAAAGATCACGGGTGTTGGGAAAAATATCTTCCATCATTTATTACTCACAAAATGTTCTGCCTTTGTGTTGAAGTGACGCTGAACTGTATGTTCATGCTAAGTAGATCCCACCGAGCGGCAATCAAAACAGAGCGCGCGCTCGACCCTGATTGATGGATTGCTGCGTGTTTGACCAGTTATGTTTTTTCCACTCTTGCATAAAAAGGAACGACTGATTTCGCAAAATGTAGGTAAAAAAGTCAACGTCTCTCCAAATGGAAACACTTCAGTAAAGTACAGATACGTGAAAAAGCTACTTAAGTACAGTAATGAATTACATTTACTTCGTTACTGTTCAACAATGGTGCTACTGTATCTGATACTTGTATGTATTGCGTACTTCAGTGGTCCCCAACCCCCGGTGCCGGTCTGCGGGTCAATTGGTACCGGGCCGCACAGAACGAATACATAACTTACACTATTTCCGTTTTATTAATTATCTGATTCTGATGTTTTATGTTGGAAAATTACCGGATTTTTCTCCTCCACATCTGTCTATGACTCACTCTTGATGCATGTCATGATGCCTCGATCACATGTCTTACCTCCATCCGCTACCTTCTTAAAGGGGCTCCGGCCGCTAACACATAATACCGATAAATTCAAACCCCCAAGCGAGCAAAATGAACAAAAAAACAACACAATGGATTTACGATTATTATTATATTTAGTAAATACCAGTTTTTATGGTCGTATCATTTTATTGTGTTGTATTTATCCGCCACACCTTAAAGGCCGGTCCGTGAAAATATTGTCTGACATTAAACCGGTCCGTGGTGCATAAAAGTTTGGGGACCGCTGGCGTACATTGTTGTCTATGAGAGTATTTTGCATACATCGTCTCTATTTTATTACCCTGCTCATCCCTGAATGTAAGCATGACTGTTTACCAACAATAGTAAAGTTCTGATAATCGTCTAAATGAGATGAACCAACCTATTTTTTTCCACAGCCGGAAAAATACCTTTGAGGTTTTCCTTTAAATGCTGAGGATTGAGCACACCTGCTTCTCCGCCGTGTCTGACACCTGAAAACACATTCCAGTCTTATCTCGAGCCGTTCATCGTTTATAGATTGACCTGTTCCCAAACAATTTCAGAAACCCTGATGAGTGCCTTGGGACAAACTGACATCTTTTCAAAGATACGCATTCCGCATACTTTCTCATCTTTTCCCGGAATCGGCTCTCACTGAAACTTGTTAAAGCAATAACAATAATGGATCATCTCTTGATACCTGCTGATACGTGACCCAAACGCAACATACCTAAATGCAATAAATTCAATGGCGCGTCTATGATCGGAAATTGTGTATGCTATACGTATATATAATATGTTTGTGAGGCGCATGGGAAGAATTCCGCAGGATGCTGTTGTTGATATAGGCAAGAGGTTACCTTGTTACTTAGTAACATCCAAAAAAAAGAAATAAATTGGAAGAGAGCAAGGTCATGGTACGAAGTTTTGGCACTAGCTTCAAACGAACGGCAATACAAACCCCTTGTGACTTCATTGTGTGTGCTGTATCTATGCCCCTTTGTATAAAGCACCTGGCAGGATTTGCTAACTCCCCAGGAAACTATCTGCTGTTTTGTCTGAGAGCCATCTAGCGCCCCACCTTCCTCGGCAACACACATAAAAAACGTGCACACACCTCAAATCCCATGTGCTGAACGCAGGCCGAGCCCTGTCACTGATAATTGTCTGCAGGCGGCCGTGCCGCTCTCCACTCTGTAACCCCTGTGGTCGGCTCAGGAAAGTATTCCCAGCACTTTTGTGCCATAGCGAAAGCGGATGTCATTAGCCTGTATCCCAACCTCCCTCCTTTCTTCTCACCCTTCCCTCCCTCCCTCGATCCTTCTTACCTCGGTCCCCTCATAACGTTAGCTTGATTTATTCCCGATTGTTTGAAGCTAGCTCTGTTCAGACCAATTGGATCCATACGAGACTAATGGGTCATCTATATACAATCATTTTCACAAGCTCATTATTTTCTGGTTGAAAAAAAAAAAAAAGTTAATTTCCTTCTCAGGTTGTTCATAAAACTGATAGATGGCAGAAACCAACGTTGTTTTACCTTTTATAACCTTTAGTTTCTTACATGCCCGATATAGGACTTCTCTAAAGTCAATAAGGTTTGGGGAGCAGCGTGTAGATCAGGAGAATGTTTGGAACAGCTTGAGGGCAAACTCCTGTAAAGTAAAAGGTTTTCTTTTGATCTGATTTATGCTGTGAGTTATGCATATGCGTACCTGACTTGTGGCCCTCTGCAGGAAGGCAGATAAATGCTACATTTATTAGCTAGTCTGCTAGACAAGTGGACGATGTTTTAGTTGCTTGGTAACAGCAGAAAACTCAATTTAAGTTAATGAAGTTGATGATAATAAGGAATATGATAACAATGATACACTAGTTAGTATATTAGTAAGCTAGAGACTATGGGAAAGTACACAAACCATGTAGTTCAGTAAAAGTAGAGATTCACTCGATAAAATGTGACTCCAGTAAATGTAAAAGTGTCCCTTATAACTTTCACTTGAGTAAAAGTGCAAAAGTATTCGACTACAGAAGTACCTAAGTATTCACAGTACTATAACTTATTATGACTATATTGTTCCTATTATCATTTGTGTCACAAGACTTTTGCTTGATCAACTCAGTTTATGTGAAAAGACTCGAATGTGACTCTCAGCACACTAATCTATTAATAGAATTATATTAATGAGTCAAACTCTGATTTATATCTATTACAATAATCATGAGCCCAAATCCTTGAAACTAAAAAGTTTCGAGTTTAAACGAAATAAAGCAAATGAAATGAACCAAATGAAATAACAGGATTTGAGAGCAGGCAGATTCGGTTTAAGGTTTATTTGTATTATTCCTCTCAAAATGTTCTGCATGCTGAACTGTATGTTCGTGCTACTGTAGTAGATTCCACCAAGCGGCAATCAACGGAGCATGTGCGCTACACTGATTGGTGGCTCGCTGCGTGCTTGAGCAGTTAAGTTTTTATTGATCTATCTGTACTTTACAGAAGTATTTCCATTTGGAGAAGCTTTGAGTCAAAGTCAAATATCTTGTGAAATCACTCGTTCCGATTTCACAAGATTTTTTGACTTTGACTCAAAGTTTCTCCAAATGGAAATACTTCTGTAAAGTACAGATATGTGGGGAAAAATAAGCTACTTAAGTACAGTAACAAATTACATTTACTTCATTACTGTCCACCACTGGAAATGAACTCGTGTATAAACACCAATGAGAGCACTGTTCTGTCTTGAAAACTGCACCTCGACCGATGTGTGTAGTGCAGCAGATGGCAGGATTTGTACCCAACGTAAGGCAGGTTAGGTTTATTAAACACATACTAAGTGTAGAAAATACACAACGATAAGTATTTTTTTTTCCTCTGAATGTTAAACCCACATGTCTGCTAGGCAACTAAGCAGAAAATGTCAGATTTTTTATTGTGCTTTTAATTCGAGATGAGGGTGGAAGGATGACACAACTGGTCATTGTTGCTTCTGTGAGTTTTTCCTTTTTTCCTGGGAAATGCCTCGGTGATAAACATAAGAAGAACAGCTGAGGGGAGGACTTGCCCAGAACCCCCCACCCCACCACACACCCCACATCCCACACCCCACACCCACCGACCTAACTGTTTGAGGCAAGAGAATAGTTTCCTCATAACTTGGCTCGGGAGTATGAATTATCTCTTTTTTTCTGCGTATAACCAAAATGACTCTGCTCAGCTTTTGAAGCTACCCCTTCTTTTTCGAATCCTTGCAGCACTTTTGTTGCTTTTGAAATTTCCACCCCAGTCATATTGGCACAGTTAAGGCTAGCTGAAACACAATCCGGAGCGCTGCCAGGCCCCGTATGGAGCGGTGCAGAGTCTGACTCAATGAGCAACTGAGTGGATTATTGTAGGGGGTGGATTATGGGCTGCAGGAGTTTAATAATGACGGGTAAATGTGAAGCAGATCTGTCTAGACGACAGAGTTTCCAATAGATGTATACATGTTTGATTTGTCACCTGAGCCAGAGGTTGAACTCTGAGTGTACATTAGGCATTAGGTATGTTGAAGTGTAATCCAAAATGGGGATATAGTAAACTGGGAATCTTCCAGAACTGGAATAGTTATTTGATACGGCAATGCTGTGGGTAAACATCATGATCTTGTTGTGTTTATTTATAGTTTATAGTTTATAGTTAAACTCTATAGACAAAAGTTGTGGACAGCTGACAGCCAATCTGATAAGATTGCTATGTGATTCTTTTTGAACAGCCCATTCCACATTTAGTCCCAATTTGCTCTTATATTAAACACTCTTTTAGGAAGATGTTCCAGTAGATTTCGTGGAGATTTGTGTGAGATTGAATTCAGCCACAAGGGTATTAGTGATAGGGTAACTGATGTAGGTGAGGTGAGAAGGTCTGGGGTTCAGTCAGCGTTCACATTCATCCCAAATGTGTTTAATAGGGTTGGAGTTCTATAGCAGAAGATCTTCCATTCCAATCCATGTGAAGCATATCATTCATGGAGCTGGAAGTGAAGGGAAAATGTCATGCTCCTGCATCCAAAGACACCCAATACAATTGTGTGCCTCCAACTTTGTGGTGAAGAACCACATACAGTTGGAACAGTCAGGTGTTTCAATACCTTTGTCCATATAGTGTACGAATAAATGAATGATGGATAAATGAAAATGCTTCTTGTTTTCTTACTGATTAACCCTCAGTGTGGCATTTACCAGATAACAGAGGTTTGCTCGCCCTGTGAGTGTAGTCACTGTAAATACTGTAAACATGTACACTTCATCTTCCCCCTGGTTTTTCTAATGTCGCTTCTGATAGGAGAACATGTACATGCTTGTTATGGATTTTCTATGGAATGTGCACGTTCCTTCTTGGTCATATTTCATGTTTTAATAAGCAGTCATTAGAGAGTATTTATTTTCTTACAGGGTGTGGAAAGCAAACCTGTTGGTACACTATGTCTTTAGGTTCTCACAGCCTTCCATGCCTCTTGCTTCAGCAAGAGTGGGACCCGTCACGTGTAGGGAGAAGTGCGGAAGCACAGGCGCTGGGAAGAAGTACTCCTTCCCTCCTAGCAGTTAAAGATTAGTAGATTCGTAGTTCAGCGGCTTTCCAGGAGGACAATGGAAGGAATGAAAAAGGAGGCAGCTTCCATTAAAACAAACATTTGGTTTAATGCATCGTAGTCATAAATTTCACAGGGTCAAAGCTAGATGCAGTGTAAGAAAGAATGTGTCAATGGTATTTTTTGAGAGCCTTGTGGAAGTAATAAGTGTTTAGTTTTGTATTTTATATCTAAAAAAAGATTTCATATCCGGGACAAATTTCAAGATTTTTGCCTGTACCTTGGGAAGCACAGTGGTGCTTAGAATTCCCTATACATCCATCATACGGCTCGTTGACGGAGGCTTGGATGAATGGTGGGCACTGTATACTGTGTACAGGAATGGGGGCAATCTACTGTTTGGATTCTGAAAGATAAAAGCAGAGAGACAGTTCTGAAAAAAGCAGAAGCTTTAAGCACTGAGAGGCAGTTCCTGCGATGGTGGCCGTTCATCGAGCAGGAAATGCTTGCCCTAACACCCAGAGACCTTTTCAACAGCAGCCTGCTTGTGTTAACGGTGTAATTGGGGATAATTAGGGTTTGGCAGGTCAGATGGACTGCATGCCCCTGATGCGTTTTCCCCTCTGCCATCCATTGCCACTGGGTTGGACTTAAATACCCCACAGATATTACAGAGATTTTCCTGAATTCTGATGTTCGGATGTTTATGCTAGATTTGGGGAACGTCAAATATTAATAAATGAGTGAACAAAAAAGGTTTGTATTATTTTCATGTTTATTAAATGTGTTTTACGTTATGACTGGAGTTATACATTTCCCAACCTTTAAATTGGCAGACATGAACATGTTCATTGATCACTTTTGGGACTTGCATGGAATAAGTGTTTAGCGTTTCGACTTCGACATTTGCCCCTCGAGAAATAAAACATTACACGCTCTATATTTTCCTGGTCATTTTTTCAATTCAATTGAATTCAATTAATTTTTATTTGTATAGCGCTTTTAACAATGGACACTGTCTCAAACACAGATAAAGCAGTGATAAAACGTATATAAGTTTGTTTCATTTAATTGTAAGTTTACCCCTAATGAGCGAGCCAGTGGCGTCTGTGGCAAAGAAAAACTCCTTGAGATGGCGTGAGGAAGAAACCTTGAGAGGAACCAGACCCAAAAAGGGCATCCATTCTCATCTGGGTGGCACCAAATGTCCATTCATTACAATTCCATCATTGTTGCAGTGATGAAATGCAACCTGTGATCCTTTTATATTAATCACAGTTCAAATCCATCTTCGATTTATCACATGATTGATTCCTCGTTTTTCCACATCTACCACACGTGACCCAATTGTGTGTGTGTGTGTGTGTGTGTGTGTGTGTGTGTGTGTGTGTGTGTGTGTGTGTGTGTGTGTGTCTGAGAGAGAGACTTGAAAAGTTCCAAAGTTGTAAAGAACGAGAGAACAAGAGGTAAAAGGGTGGAAAGCGGCCGCAGGGGAGGGGAGGGAGGTTGAATTTGGGGGGTTTGATCCATCATTGAGGAGGTCTGGGTTCTGACCCTTGACATGCTGGGAAGCTCAAGAGAGTGGAAGTCAAGCCTCGGTGAACCTGGTGTGTATGTGTGTATATGTATGTATGTGTGTGTGTGTGTGTGTGTGTGTGTGTGTGTGTGTGTGTGTGTGTGTGTGTGTGTGTGTGTGTGTGTGTGGGTGGGTAGGTGTTTGTAGGGGGGGTATCTGAAAATCCCCGCAAAAGCTCTTTTCCTCAATGAATGGGATCTTAGCATTCCCTCCCCAGACTGAAAGACTTGAAGCACATAGCTGAGAATCACAGGGTGACAGAGATTACCTTCAGAGGAAAACCGAGGGATAGAAAGAGAGAGACAGGGAGAGAGAGAGAGAGAGAGAGAGAGAGAGAGAGAGAGAGAGAGAAAGAGAGGGGGGGGGATGGAGGAGAAAAAAAAATGAAGCTCCAAAACAATGCGGGTGGTTTAGTTCAATGCCTATGGCCACATTCTTTCAGGTTGACCCCCAGAGTCCTCACTGTGGCTGAATCTGTCAGAGAATCCACTGGCTGTTTGTCATCCACACGTCTGCCTCCGGGTATGGGCCACTGTTTACACTTCCCCTGCTTAATGCAGCAACTAAAAATAGCCCTTCTTCTCAGACCGATTAAAAAAAGGACCTGCATCCCGTTTTATAGCTGCTGCATGACACAGCATGTCGATGTCCTGTTTTTCCCCCTCTAACTCTCTCTTTCATTCTGTAAATTTCCCACTAGCGCATCTGTGACACAACGGCCTCCTCTGTATTTTAGGAAACACGTGTATTCGTTCAGGGCTGAGGGAAAGCCGCCACTATCACTTCTGTAAGTAATAGCAATTTGCTTATGAACGAGCTAACGTGATTAAAGGGGAGCACAGGGAAGGTGAAACGCCGTCCTGTGATGTGGCCTTGCAATCACCAAGAGATCAGATTCCGGAGTGGACAGATAAGGAACAGGTTATAAAAAGCCACAAAACCCAAACATCTCGGGTGTTTTCATTCAGCAGAACCAACTCTCCGTTTAAAGCATTTTCCCACTCCACGCTTTACCTCAAAATAAATAGGACCTCACACGCTCACACTCAAACAATCTCCAGACATCCTCCAGCATCAACGCCAACTTCAGATGGCATCCAGTTGATCTCATTCCTTCCACTGATAGAGCAGTACTAAGAAATGCGAAACATGAATCGGGGCATGCGTTAGCCAATTAGCCAGATTCCTTATCAAGGAGAGGCAGTGTGTCACGGGAAGTGTTGCTCAACCAGAAATCCAGATGTTTTTTCTTTGTCCATACTAAGGTTTGAACTTCATTATCTCATGCTGACATGGTTTGGTTTTAGATCAACAGGCATTCCAAGAGAGCCAAGAAGTCATTTGTTATTAATGCGACTGTTTCTGTGTCAAAAAAAAATGAAGAATTTCATATATTCATATCCGCAGACATTCTCAATGCTACTGTATACACTAAGCATCCAAAAGGTCAGTTGTTTAGAGTTCCTGCAACCGGAAACGCAGACTTGAGATGTCTATGGTCTTCTATTAGGTTGTGAGACACAAAGAACAACTTGTACATCAAATCTTTTGCTACACAGTGCCTGTAAAAAACTTGGAAACATCTTGTTTTTTATGGTTTATGAGACACATTGAATGAGTGGAAGAAAGTGCTGTCGATTGTGTATTTGCCATTTTTGGCTCTAACAGAAAAGCTTGGCCCGATGAGAAGCGGAAGCAACGCATTTCCAGCAAACTGGATGAGGGTTTTCTGCTGCCTGTGGCACAGCCTCTGCCCCGGGGCCTACCGTTTTTTCCTGACCTACACACCAAGGTGTCTAGCTCTTGGAAGACCCCATATGTGCCCCGTACCCTTCCCCTGCATTTGCTATATGCGAATATAGTAGGGTTTGAGGAGTGCGGCTATTGGGAGATGCCCAGGGTTAAAGAGTTGGCTATCTCTCCCCAGGTGTTGCATCGATGAAGGCCCCGGTGTTGCCTACTAAGCCGTTGAGAGCCACTTCGGCCTTAGTAGGCAGGGCTTACGCAGCAGCAGGTCAAGCCGTGGGCTGCCTCCACACTATGGGTGTGTTGCAGGCATACCAGGCCGATCTGCTGCGAGAGTTGGACGAGGAATTAACTCTGGGCTGACGACATCAAGGAGTTACGTCGTGCTGCCGACCTAACCCTTAGAGCCACCAAGGAAACGACGCGCTGCTTGATGTATACTGGCGGGTCCTGCACACAATAGAGAAGGGCTACTGGATTCAGTTCGGGTCCTCTCCGCCCTGGTTCAACGGGTTGTGTCCTGCCATGTCGGGACACAAGCAGGCTCTGGTCCTGGAACAGGAAGTGCGCACTCTCCTAAAGAAAAGGGGCCATCGAGCTGGTTCCTCTCTTTGTCAGAGAGTCAGGCTACTACAGCCAGTACTTTGTTGTTTCGAAGAAGGATGGCGGAATGCGGCCGATCCTAGATCTACGCTCTTTGAACCGCTCATTCAAGAGGCTCAGCTTCAAGATGCTCACTCTCAAGGAGACCTATTTCGACATAGCTATCCTTCCTTCTCACTGGAGGTTCCTGAGGTTTGCTTTTGGGGGCGAAGCTTACCAATATCGGGTCCTCCCGTGCGGCCTAGCACTCTTACCCCGCACCTTAACCAAGCTGGTCTCTCTACTAAGTTAGTAGAGACCATTCTCCATTCCAGAGCTCCCTCCATGAGGAGGTTGTATGCCACTAAATGGCATTTGTTCACAACATGGTGTGAGCACCACCGGTTGGACCTAGATAACTGCCCAGTTGGTTCAGTTCTGGAGTTCCTACAGGAACAGTTTGCCGCAGGGTTGGCTCCATCAACCTAGAAGGTTTATGTCTCCGCTATCATGGCTTATTGTACCCCACCAGTGGGGCAGTCGCTGGGGAAACACCCCCCGTGACAAGTTTCCTACAAGGCAACCGGAGGCTGAGGCCTGGGACACAACCCAAAGCCTGTGTGGCACTTGGCCGTTGTGCTGGTGGCTCTATCTGAGCCCCCCTTTTGATGTGGCCCTTAGGTATTTGTCGGTTAAGACCGCCTTTCTCCTGGCAATCTTCTCCCTTAAGAGGGTCGGAGACCTACAGACTCTTTCCGTGGCCCTGTCTCTCCTGGAGTTTGCCCCTGGCATGGCCGGTGCTTTTCTTTACCTTAAACCGGGGTATGTGCCTAAGGTGTCTGCGGCTTCCTCGCATTCTGCCCTCCTTCTTTCCTAGCCCCTAACCAGGAATAGCTAAATCCCAAGCTTCCTGGTTTGCGCGACGTCACCCGCCAATGACGTCACGACTGCATATTGGCCAGATTTTACACGTGATCCAGAGCATGAACAACGTGAAGTGTTCCCAAAGTAAAGTGCAACATCTGAACATTTATGTATTCATTTTGTCAAAGAAAATCTGCATACCATTGTATTATCTATTTTGTTGCATAGAAACTAAAGGAACCCGCATGCGTCTCTCAAAAACTATAAAAGAGTAGATGTTTCCAAACTTTTAACAGAAACTGTAGTAAGTTTGGAAACCTACACTTTTGCAGTTAGCTCAACTAGATACAAAGTCCTGTTATCTCCAGAAAGTGGACGAATTGTATTTAAAGATTTAAATTTAATGATAATTTGACGTTATTCGATTACAAAACTAAACCAATAAGGCTTATGTCTGTGTGATTACAGACTATTCAACAATTTCACAACAGAAAATCACATTCAGATGATATCCAAACAAATCTGGATAAATTCGATCTTTTCACACTGATGTTGTGTTTGTGTGTGGAAGACAGAGTTTTTCTCAACTACTCTTCAGAGTGAATCATTTAAAAAATGCCATTTTAATTGTATTAATATAGAAAATAAAGACATTCGATACTAATAACATTTATTTCACTGACCCATTCAACTCAAAATGAACACGATGGTGGACGATGTAGTACTGTGGTCATTGTGCCTGTTTTGATCGGTCACACATTCCTTCCACAAGAGTTTTCTCTCACACTTATTGAATCATCATCTTGGAAACTTAAAGTTTGTCCAGTGTAGCTATTTTCAACATTTCTTGTGTGTGCAAGATATAAATGTGAAAGAACGTAGACACTTCGAAGTGAGCCATTTGTTAGCAACAGTTAGTGACTTGAGTGATGAATTTTTACCTCATCAAAACCATACAGTAGAAGTTATAAAGGTATGTTATGGGATCTACTGCAGATGTCCAGCATCATTGATTAAGAAGGTAATCCTAAGTGCACAGTCCTTTGCGATTGTTGCTTGTCAGACTGTATGAACATGGTCCCCCATGTCACACTGTAGGATCTCAGTTATTATAATGTCAGACTGTACTACAG
This sequence comes from Silurus lanzhouensis, assembly GCA_039877035.1. NCBI lineage: Eukaryota > Metazoa > Chordata > Actinopteri > Siluriformes > Siluridae > Silurus > Silurus lanzhouensis. The sequence continues at coordinate 18,606 of JBCEWE010001859.1, forward strand.
TCAAAACCTGACGGACACAAGAAAAAGACTCGTTATGTTTTATGTCATCAATTCGTAACATATTCAGACCCGTTTTCTCTCGGTAAAGGTAGTGAGCAGCAAGCAAAAAACGATCTTTAGCGTTAACGTTTCTGACATGTTTTGATAATAAATAAAAAACGTCATACAAACACTCCTTTTCCCTCCATAACTCAATAAGTTTCTCTTCTTTCTTTACTGTCCACCTGACTCGTTTCGAGGTGGTTTGAAGTTGTCGCTAGCGCTAATCGCGTCATCAGGTTCGGCGCTCCTATTAGTAGCTGGTTTGACGGTCATCGTAGGAGAAGTCACACTGTAGGAAAGAGTCTGAAATCTGCTGCCGCTGCCAGAATTTCATCAAAGGAAAGAAATTATTGGCCATTAAGCCGCAGTCGGCGAACGTGTGAACAACCAGCGATCAAAAACTACAGATTTCAGCTTTGTAATATATCTTTTAGGATTTCCACAATTTGTCTCAGACGGTCGAATCATGACCAAAATCGCACAATTGGGACCTGGCTTAAGACTTAGTTTGTCATGTTGCTGCTCAATTCACTTTTTGGCTGAACTCGTGGGTTGAGGGCACATTTTCTTTGGTTCAGCTTTGTTGCCTTGGTGTAGGTGCGCTCACACTGCAAGATTGATCCTAAAACATTTCTAAAATACTGAACTATTGTTTGCTCTGAATGCAGGTGAGTAAGCGAGTGGTCAGATGATAACAGGGTACACGCTTTGCTTCTACAACTGCATTCCGAAATTCCTGTGTCTCTCCCCGGTTTGCCTTATACTGTACGCTGTATGTAAGATTCAGTCCGAATGCGATCCTCCCTCTAGGTGGCAGGTTAAACAGCACAGAAATTACACTCGGTTCTAGACCTCTGAATCGTCTTGAATAAAGTCGACTGTGAATCGAACGTATTCTGTTTTCAGCTGTATCTTTTCATTCCTTTATTTTTGTAGATGTGAGCTTATAAATGGTACCAAAGCGCAGAGCTGTTAATGTATAAATCTTTTTTTAAAGTGAACACATTAATGACAACCACAATCATACTGGGTCACTTAAATCTGTACTTATGTCAGTATCTGTCATACATATCCATCCATCTCTCCTATTTAATTCACAAACACACACACACACACACACACACACACACACACACACACACACACACACACACACATATATATCACACACACACACACACACACACATATATATATATATATATTATATATATATGTGTGTGTGTGTGTGTGTGTGTGTGTGTGGTGTGTGTGTGTAGGTTTACTGTCGGTGCTATTTTCTGTTGTGCATTGTCCCACACTGTCTTGTTTTGTCTGTCTGTACAGTTTTTTTGTCTGCACAGTTTTCACTCGGTTGCACTCGATGCACTTTATGTAGCTTTATGTTGTGTGTTGTAGCTATATGTTGTTTAGTGTAGCACCAGGGTTCCGGAGGAACGTTGTCTCATTTTTACTGTGTACAGTAAAAATGACAACAAAAGCCTCTTGACTTGACTTATAATATTTTCTTCACTGTGTGTGTGTGTGTGTGTGTGTGTGTGTGTGTGTGTGTGTGTGTGTGTGTATGTCTATATATATATTTATTTATTTATATATACTGTATATACAAGCAAATACACACATATACATATTCATAACACACAAATATATATAATAATAAATATATATGTTTTATCCTTAAACTTTAATACTATATAGTCAGGCTAAATTTTAATATACTTTCATACTGTATTTTATTTCCTTCTACGTTACCTTACTCTTATCTTTAGATTTTATTACTTTCCATATTTACAAGTCGTACAGTCCGTAAAGCATTCACTAAATGTCATACTCTGTATGAATGTGACAAATAAAATCTAAATTCGATTAAAATTCAAATATCTGCGTTCTGGAAGATTTTAAATGTTTCACGATTATGTTGAATGCAGAGCATGAACTACATTTCCATCAAAACCCAAACCCCCAAATAAGAGACACATGGTTCCTGTTGTACCATCATTGAGCTTGTGAAATTTTAGTTTGATGTTGCCATGGTTACCAATTACTTGGTCTAAGTTTTGCTTGTACGTATTTTTTTATTCGCACCTATTACAATCGAAGTCTGCACCTGCCCCTGCCTTCGTCTAATTTACCAACGACAAAATGATAGACAAAAAAGTGTGATACACTGAATGTTTGAAAGTAGTTTTGTTTCTATTATTTCCTTTCTAATTTAGATTTTAGATCGCAGGATTACTGGGCGTTTTTTTATACGCTTTAGCCCGACGCGCCTTTTTTACGTTTCTGAAACCAAACTGCAACAAAATTATCCATTTGTCATTGATTCTGAGTCAGCAAAATTACTAATAGGTGTGAAAACACCACTTTTTCTTGACTGAAGTCCTGCTTCGACTTACACTTCCCAGCTGTTTTCCTGTAATGACCTGACTCTGTCCCATGAGGCCATAGCAGGTGTGAAGTCCTCTCATAAGTCATTCTGCCTTTTCATTGTCTACTGGCGTAACATGAGGCAACCTGTGAGAATGATATCAGAAAAAATGCATGTTAAATATAAAATCCGGAACTGAATCCCCATGAATGCTGAATCTTTTTGATAAATATCTACAAGAGTTTGGCCGGGAACCAAAACCAACAAAACTCTTTTCGCCTACAATAGAACTCTCGGCTTTGATAAAGAACATTCAAGTTTCTGTGTGTGTGTTCGTGTGTTCAGGGGAACTGACACCGTGCGCTTGTGCATTCCCTGAACGTTAAGACCAGAAGTTTCATGCAAAGGTTTCACGCCTTGTGTCAAAACTGAAACATCATTCTGGTTCTCTCATATCACTTGAAGTATGCTGAGGTCAACTTGTGGACAGATAACTGGTTACAAAATGGCATTGAGAATGCAGGTGCTTCTAGTTACACAAAGCTGCTTTTGAAACGCTGATGCACGAAATGCAAACAAAAAAATGAATATCAAACAAAACCATATGAATTATACCTGATGTTCCAGATTTAAGTGCAGCTGACCAACACCAAGATCTGAGCATGATCACAAATTAGGAACGCAATGCGTTGTGCACATTACTGAATTACTGCAGTGAATGAAAATGACTCAAGCTTTGAATGTTTTTGTCGAGTTGCATGGCAACAGCAGAAAACATCTCTGCCTTTATTTAACTAGCAATCAATTTTATCTTTACTTTTTACTTTTTAACTTAAAGCAGTGTTGTGTGTGTGTGTGTGTGTGTGTGTGTGTGTGGTGTGTGTGTGTGTGTGAGAGAGAGATTAGAAGAAGACCTGTGTTCGATGTTCACTACCCTGAAATTCGCCTAAACTTATGGCATCTTCTGCAGAGTAACTATTTTAGTCTGCGTTCCTCGAAGAAACGCATCTCTTCTCAAGCGCTTGAATTATGGAAAGAACATTTGTGGCCCTGTTTGTATGAGACATTAAACCTGGCGTTATTTCAAGGCAGGCTGAAAAACGATGATGCGTTCGATCCGTAGGGCCTTCGGACAAATGGCACGGGCTGTCGTCACCTCTCGCTTCTAACACCATGTGACGTTTCCCTTTCTGTGTTGTGTCTGAGGATAAAAGCAGCAATCACACCAACTGCTGAGAGCTTCGCCAGATTTATGCTCATAACAACAGCATTCCAGCCAAGATGGCCTCTACCTCCCTAAATAAACCCAAACAAAGGCACAGGAGAGTCCCGG
>JBCEWE010001860.1:0-22336 GCA_039877035.1 Silurus lanzhouensis
CTTTTAATTTTCTTCGTGAATACATGGTAAAGAAATCGAAGAGAAAACTAAAACAGAAGGTTTTAATTTGACACAGGAAGTTGCTTTTTATGTAACCATGGGAACGCATGAACGAACGTGTGGGCATGTGGGTACATGGTTTTATGTTTACAAATATTACTCATCGTTTATCTTATGCATGTACGAATTGAAAAGTGACCTTATTTAAAACTGTTTTGTAGTAAATATAGATACACTGAAAATCTCTGTGAAATTGCTTATACCTTTTGTTAATTTATGTTGTCTGATGTAGCACCTTGGTCCTGTGAAACGTTTTGTTCCACTGTGTGCTGCACTGTATATTGGAAAAATACCAATAAATAAATGTCTTAGCTTGTCCACAATAAAAGACAAGTGTTAAGTAGCACAACTACTAACTACTGAGTGTATGAACCCGCCCACTTCTATACTGAAAATGCTATGACGTGTCCACGTGTTCCTGGCGGCGCTGTTGTAAAACGATTATAGATATAACTTCCGCCGGAAGTGGTAGCAGCGTTGACTGATTTGCACCGACGGTAATAAGTTTTGTTTAGCTTAATTTGTGTTAGAGTGCAGGACATGCTTTAATCTCCTTACTGACTGCATTGGCTTCCTTTTTAGAAGAAATAATTGTAATAGACTTGATGGTGTGATAAACTTTTATTTGGCCCACAGTGGGGAAAGAAAAAAAAATGTGCAAGATGGGAAGATCGAATTATTTAACCCGGTTTAGCCTATGTAGAGAAAATGTGCTTTAAGTAATTCACGGCAAAAATAATAAATACTACTTCTTTATGATTCTGTTCTCACTCCTCTGTGGTGACAAGATGGAACAGGTATAAGGAATAATCCGAAAGAGCTTCATTGCCAAGTATGTTTACATTTACAAGGAATTTGTTTTGGTGACCGAAGCTTCCAGTTGCACATTTAACAACAACAACAAAAAAAAAGGTAAATAAGAATTAACTTTAAAAAAAAGTGTTTTTGCACATTTTCATAAGAAAAACAAATATGTAACATTGCACAAAGGTACAGAAGTGGTATTGCACATATCTTAAATGCTCTGCCTATTGTGCAATTAATTAAGTGTTCATGGTGTGCAGAGGAGGGACATGGGGTATAACCAGGAAGGAGGAAAAGAGGAAGACCAAGGAGAAGGGTTATGGATGTGGTGAGGGAAGACATGCAGGTAGTTGGGTTGAAAGAGGCAGATGTAGAGAACAGAGGGGAATGGAAACAAATAATCTGCTGTGATCACAAATGTTGAGCTCAGTAGCTCCTAGTTTTATAACCTTAAAGACTGTATAAAGAACATCACTTATAATCACACACTCCAGTGCTCGTTAGTTCTCTCTCTTTAGTGTTTAATATTGTTGAAAGATTTATGATCAAACTCTTGATGTCACCCAAATGAGGATGGGTTCCCCTTTTGAGTCTGGCTCCTCTCAAGGTTTCTTCCTCATAACATGTAAGGGAGTTTTTCCTTGCCACAGTCGCCAAGGCTGCTCATCAGGGATAAATACACACCATTCACCTTAACTGTTGATTTCTGTAAAGCTGCTTTGAGACAATGTCTGTCGTGAAAAGCGCTATATAAATAAACTTGACTTTTTTTGTAATTTACAGCCATAAACTGTCGCATCTTTTCTTGTACTGTGAACATTCTGAAAACTCTGCCAAGATGTACACCTTTTACTTGTACATTTCACTTTGACTTTGAGCTTTATTTTATTGATATTTTGTTTGGGTATCTCACCTTTTGAGAAACAATATGAAAGTGTTACTTTTACTGCAATTTAATTATTCTGCTTGCAAAATATTATATTTACAAGTGTTTGACTACAAAGGCTACACCCTGTTTCTTCCAAAAGGATGTTATGATTTAAGGTTTTTTTCACCCCTTATAACAGAAAAACGTTTTGATGTTTTTGTGTAGTTTCCTTATTGACTTCATTCGGTCTGTCAATGTGTATATGCATGTGCACGTTTCTGTACATTTGTGTGGAGAACTGTTGCCTTTGAACCTTTGACACTGATTATTTGACACTCTTTTTTATTTATTTACTCCGAATATCTTTAATTCTATGGTGCATTTAATATTTACTGAACCCCATGCTTATGGTTGTTCCTTTTCTATGTTCTGTAAACCGTTTTATATATAAAAATAAATAAATTGGAATTTTTTAGTGAGAGTTCTTTTAATCTCATCCATCAAAATGTACGATTTTTTTTCGTGTAATTGATTCATTTCGTGCCTTTAATCACATTTCCAGCGTATATGTGTCACGTGACAACGACTCTGGCTAGAAGACTCATGATATGAACTACTCAATTCTGTTTCCTGTACATTACCTTGAGAGATGCTTTGCTCGTCCAGTAGAAACTGAACGAATCACTCTTTGAGACGACTCGTTTTCTGAGTCAAATTACAGACTCGTTCAAAAAAGAATGAATCTTTAATGAACGACTCATCACAAACTGGCTCAGGTATCATTAATAAGGGGAGATGTAATTACATGTAGGTAAATATAAGTACAAAGTAAAAACGTATTTACACAATGCAGCAAATGGTTCGTTTAAACGTTAGTCGTTAAACACGTTATTTTTATGTATTGACCTTCCACACAGTATTGCTGCTGAGTACTACACGGGCGTCCTGACGTCTATATTTTCACGTGACAATGATAAAACATCTACATCCGCTTTTACTTCCACGAAATCGTTTCCCACATTACTAAACAGAACACGACCGTCCTTAATTATTCTGTAAGCGTGTGATTTCGCATCTACTATGAATAGATTTTTAGAATAGAATTGCGACATCGCAGCGAATGATTGTTTACGTCGTACCGGAAGTTCCGTCCGTGTCACGGGGTACCGGGAAACAAGTGGCTTGTTTCTGCAGTTCTGCAAATAACATAAGAAATCAAGCGAGTTTTTATGTTTTAGTTTCCCTCTGATTTTAATTTTCGTGCATCTACAAACGGGAAAATGACTTGTTTTTTTCCCTGTAGTTTGGTTGTGGAGTATTAGAGAAAATAATAACAACGGTGCTGTTTGCATGTTGCAGATTCTCTTTCCAACATGAAAACTAAATGACCAGACGGTACACTGATACTGGAAATGCATGTAATATTCTGTTAACTATATGCTCGTCCACTATTGTATTTTGCTTAATTTAATTATATATAAAAACAAGTTAAATTACATATATAAAGTTTATTTAATCGATGTAAAGAAAAAAATGCAACTGGGACAAGTGCAGGAAATGGACACAAGCGGAAAATATATATATATTATATATATATATATATTTTTTTTTTTTTTTTTTTTTTATCAAACGCCCTGCATGCTGCACAAATCAATACGATTTGGGGGGGAAACATATATTTTTTCTTCGCGGCCCGGTGGTTCGGGACCTCTTATAATCTCATCTATATTTCTAGTATTGTTATATACATGAATTATGGTTGTAAATATATATATATATATATATATATATATGTTCAGTTATTGAATTAAAATAACCCTTTTATTGGCTTTAAAAGTGTGCCTGCTTGGCACTAAAACACCGGAAGTACTTTGGTTCGTCTGCCTATGCCGGGAAATGTAGTCCTTTAAAGTTAGTCTCAGCCCATGCAGTTGGTTGATGTGTGTGCGTGCGCGCGCGCGTGTGTGTGTAATGGCATGCGTGGGTAGATGCACATCAGTTACTTATTAACATTTGAAACCTTGATCAGAACAAATTGGTGAAACAGGACCAGTGCATTCTAACCTGCAGGTGTGTCTAATGAGCCAGTTGAGCGCGATGGCAGCGCTGCGAGCAGCCAAGCAGACCCTCAGGAAAGAGCTCAAGAATCGAGTTGCTGCTCTGAGTGACGAGGAGAAGCGACGCCAGTCCCAGATCGTTTCACAAAAGGTAAATACAGATGTGGACAGGTCTGGGGTGCAGAGCGTGTACACGTGTGCGCTTTGTAAACAAGGGCAATGTGCATAGGGAATAACACACACACACACACACACACGGACACAAAATCACTGGCCGTAAGGATCCTCAGTGTGTCTCTAACTATACTTTGAACACCCAAAACCAATGCTTTGATTTGGTCCACCATGCCATACACAAGAAAAGGGAGAAAAAGAATAACATTTGAGAGGGGAAAAAAAGGAAAATTTAGACTGATGTCATGCATAAGAGCTCCCCGAATAGCTGTATAAACTCTAATGTCCAGTTTATAAAAAGTTTATAAAAAATAAAACTGCACAATTTTAAGCCAATTACAGAGTCATGTTTTCTATTTATATATGAGAGACAATGCCAATTTTTAATATATTTTAATATAAACCTTAGTTGAATGCAACATTTTTTTTAACCTCAATCAAGTTTGATTTTTGGCCTTTCATAGGAAAGAAGTATTCTTATTATTTCGGCTACTCCCATTAGGGGGCGCCACAGAAGATCATCCGTCTCCATACCCCCCTGTTCTCTACATCTGCCTCTTTTAACCCAACTACCTGCATGTCTTCCTTCACCACATCCATAAACCTCCTCCTTGTTCTTCCTCTTTTCCTCCTTCCTGGTGGCTTCATCCTCAACATTCTCCTACCGATATACCTCATGTCCCTCCTCTGCACATGTCCAAACCATCTCAATCGCGCTTCCCTCACCTTGTCTTCAAAACGTCCTACATGCGCTGTCCCTCTAATAAACTCATTTCTAATCTTGTCCATCCTCGTCACTCCCAACGAAAACCTCAACATCTTCAGCTCTGCTACCTCCAGCTCCACCTCCTGTCTTTTACTCAATGCCACTGTCTCTAATCCATACAACATCGCAGGTCTCACCACAGTCCTATAAACTTTCCCTTTCACTCTTGCAGATACTTTTCTATCACAAGATACTACATCGTTGTATAGATGTTAATAATTCTTTGCCTGTGGACTTTCAAATGTGTAAAAGCTGTCAAGTGCATATTTTCACATCTTTGCACTTTAGTTTAAAACCGTATTTGCCCTCGATACTGTTATGGCTTTACAGCTGAATGGCTCTATTTGTATCCTGAGAGTCGAGTTTTGTGATATTCTTCTGGACATTTCAGTTTCTCCCCAGCTCCCAAAAACATGCACATAGGTGGATTGTCAAGCCTATCTGCTCTTTCCTCAGTACATACACATAAAGCCAAGTTATCAATTACTAATAATTGATAGAAAAGCCTTAATGAAAATGCAGATTGATCTCAAACAGAATATGGGCTGGTGTACATCTAATAATCTATAAATAGATCTGACTCATCTGGTCAATAGGATATAAATGAGCCATGTAGATGCTTGAAAAGTTTTCAGTTGGAATTAAAAATACCTTGCACACCTGCCAGTGGTGCTTATGTGTATTCATATTTGACATAAATTATATGTGTGAATCTGGCAACAGATGCTCAGTAGTTTTGTTCTAAATATATGCAATACACATGTATATAGATGTTTACAGCTATAAACTGAGAACTTGAACGAAGTCAGTTCTGTCTTTGTGCTGTCTGTTAAGTCTTTTCTCACAGACACCCGATCATATAAAGCAGATAAATAAGTAAAATATGTTTTTGCAAATTTAAAGTCTGTATATTCACTATATTGCCAAAAGTATTCGCTCACCCATCCAAATCATTGAATTCAGGTGTTCCAATCACTTCTACGGTTCCATGGCATGCAGACTGCTTCTACAAACATTTGTAAAAGAATGGGTCGCTCTCAGGAGCTCAGCGAATTCCAGCATGGTACCGTGATAAAATGCCACCTGTGCAATAAGTCCAGACATGAAATCAACTGTTAGTGGTATTATAACAAATAAGAAGTGATTGGGAATGACAGCAACTCAGCCATGAAGTGGTAGAACCCGTAAAATCACAGAGCAGGTCAGCGGATACTGAGACGCATAGTGCACAGACGTCGCCAACTTTCTGAGTCAATAGCTACATTTCATATGGCCTTCAGATTAGATAAAGAACAGTGCGTAGAGATCTTCATGGAACAGGTTTCCACGGTCGAGCAGCTGCATCCAAGCCTTACATCAGCAAGTGCAATGCAAAGCAACGGATGCAGTGGTGTAAAGCACGTCTTCACTGGACTCTAGAGCAGAGACGTGTTCTCTGGAGTGACGAATCACGCTTCACTGTCTGGTAATCCGATTGGACGAGTCTGGTTTTGGCGGTTGCCAGGAGGATGGTACTTGTCTGACAGCATTGTGCCAAGTGTAAAGTTTCGTGGAGGGGTGATTAAGAAGTGGGGTTGTTATTCAGGAGTTTGGCTCGGCCCCTTAGCTCCAGTGAAAGGAACTGTTAATACTTCAGCCTAGCAAGACATTTTGGACAATTTGATGCTCCCAACTTTGTGGGAACAGTTTGGGGATGGCCCGTTCCTGTTCCAACATAACTGCGCACCAGTGCACAAATTCAACCTTTGGGATGAATTAGAGCAGAGACTGCGATCCGGGACTTCTTGTTCAAACATCAGTGTCTGACCTCGCAAATGCGATTCTTGAAGAATGGTCAAAATTGTCCAAAAGTATGGTGACTCTACAGACAGATATGGTGGAGCTTAAAAACACCACTAAAAACGGAACAGATGCCATTCCGCCTTTCTGTACAAGTTGTTAAATTGGAAAATAAATTTGAGGATTTGGAGGCTACGTCTCACTGCAACAATATTCAGATTTTTGAAGTCCCTGAGGACATTGCTGACTACTCTTGCACAGAGAGGGAGAGGGCACATCGTACATTGCCACCTTAAGCCTAAGACGGGGGAGCGACCGTGAGCGATTGTGACGAGACTGCGTTATTTTTTTAAATTGTGTGGACATCCTTCTAGGGAGCAGCGGCAGATAAAAATTGGAGATATGTCTATCTCTGTGTTCTTAGACCTTACTATAAAGTGTGCACAGGCCCTAAAAATGATAATCGACGTCAGCTGAGGGCGAGTCCCGGCATTAGGTTTGGTCTTCTACGTCCTGCTCAGCTGCACGTTACATATAATGGTGTCATTTATTTTGTGGAAGGGTTCAACGGATCGCCAAAACATTATTTCAGAGATGTACATTTCAGGGTGGTCTTGCATTACCAGATTTTCAGTTATATTATTAGGCTGCTCATATTCATAAATTAATGTTTGTCTAATCAATCAGAATTTTGGTGGGTTTGGTTGGAAACTCAGTCTATTACTAAATCATCTTTATTTTCTTTGTTGATATCTTCTCTACCCATCAAGCCCTCTGACTTTACTACTAATCCTTTGGTGCAGTCGACACTCAATTTAGAAACCAGATTAAGTTTACCTCAGCTTCCCATTAATTGATGATTCATCTATTTCCCTTATCTTATTTGAATTCTGCTTTTTGACAGTGACAGAATGTTGTCATTTCAACATCTGTATTAAAGATGTCATTTTTTGTGAACGTGTATTTTAAGGAGTTGGATTTACCATCTTCCCATATGTGTAGATATATTTTGGGTGAGACACTGTACTTCATTATCTCATGAACCGTCCATGTGGAAAATAGCGACAGATCCGTTCGGTGTCCTGATGATTTATGTAGTTTAAAACACCATAATTACTTTCAAACATTTAAAAGAATATTTTGTCTTCATACTCTATGTAGAGTATGGGTTCACTAATAATAAACATACATTTGCATAAAGCATTCATATTTGTCCATGGCCATGTTGATTAAAGAATAAAAAACTTGAATTTTATATAATGCATATATATGTGTGTGTGTATGTATGTGAATTAAACAGAAGGGGATGGATATGTGTATGACAGATGTACAGATTAAAGTGGTCAAGTGTTATTAATGTTTTTAAAGTGTCCATATGTTGGTATAAAAGTGATGCTGTTAAAGTCCAGAGTTAAAGTGACATTCCATGTGTGTGTGTCATGTGTAATGGTAACAAGAAACACAGGAAAATAACTGATTTAAAAAAATAAATCCCTCTGTGCATTTGAGCTATATTTATATACAAGCTTTAACATAGAGACAGTTCACTTCAGATTGCACCCGGTCCATGAATTGTAGTCCACTTTAATTGATCAGTAAGGAAGTAATGGTCCTTGTCTACATTTTGAATTTGGTTTCTTTAACTAATAATGAAAAATCCAGACTAGCATTGTGTCCAGTTTTCCAGGCCATAAATCCTTAGACTTGCAAAACACATTTTCTAACACCTTCAGCTTTTTGCTATGTGGGAAGAAATAGGAGTGCCACATCTCCTTTACCAGGATTGCCTTTCACAGCAGAGACATATATCTCCTTTAATGGGACTGACAGTTACAGGAGCCTTATGTCCTTTTCTGAGACTGACAGGCACAGATGCCACACCTCCTTCATTAAGACTGGAAGGTTAAGAGGACACCTCTTTGTCTGGGATTGACAGAAAAAAAGGCCATGCATGCACTGAATGTTCAAATACTGCTGACTATAAGAGGAATGTAATAAACCAATTTTATAAAGAATAAATAATAATTCAGTGCTCCATTGTATTTCTAAAATTCACACCATTTTATTTTTGCATCTCTGCAGCTGTTCAAACATCCCAACTACAGAAGCAGTCAACGCATTGCTGTGTTCCTGAGCATGCATGATGAAGTTTGCACCGACGCCATCCTTCAGCACATGTTCAGCAGCGGCAAGGTCTGTTTCATCCCCAGGTACCAGAGCAACAGCAACCACATGGACATGCTGCGCCTGAACAGTATGGAGGACATGAACTCGTTGCCCGTCACCAGCTGGAACATTCAGCAGCCTGCTGACAACGACACACAGAGAGAGGAAGCTCTCGCTACAGGTAGGTTTCCCATAAAGTGCATCATGCAAGGTGTGAAACTTGCACTGGGGGTCCTGCTGTACAGTATTTTAAAAGTACATTTTAAATATATAAATGTATTTATTTATAGGAAAAGAAAATTATAAAGAATATGTCTCCTTATATACATGGCATATTAATTCATGGGAGTAATTTAATTATGTACTTCACTGTGACTTTGAAAGCAGGTGTACATTGTAGGTTAATGTAGGAGGAAATGCCTTAAGATTTTCTAGCATCAATGTAATGGAAGCCCATTGATTAAAAATGTATAAAACAAATTCAATAAGTACGTTTTTTTTATAGTGTTGTGGCCAGGACCACCAGATGGCGCTGTGTTGTTACTTTTTATTCAAGCCAAATTCAGAAAATGATGTGGATACATACATACATACGTGTGTGTGTGTATGTATGTATGTATGTGTGTGTGTGTGTATATGTATATATATATATGTATATATATATGTATATGTATATGTATATATATATATATATATATATATATATATAATTAAAAAAAGTCAATCATAGCCCCCCCGGTCTCTAGATGCCAACAGCCATCACTTTATTTGCTTCTTAACCCCCATAAATCTCCTCGCTTTCAGACTCCCATTATTTGCTACTTGCAGCCTTAACCGTCTCCTGATCCATTCTTTCTGTTCTTTAAGCCCATTTTATTTTATAGTGCTTTCAGCCCTTTCCTTCTCTCCAGTTCTCACTACTTCTCTAATATTGCTGCTGTCGCCCCACTTATTTTGGTTCTAACAGCAACCTGCATTCCTAAGTTCCTGGAACCTCTTCAGCCTCAGTACTCTCAGCCCTTACTGTCTCTCAGTGCTTGCAGCCCTGTCCATCTCAGACAGATTTTCTCATGATCTCTCTTTCTGAAGTACCACAGATTTATTTATTTTTCTCTGAAGGATTGCAGGTGCAATTTTTTCTAACTCCTTTCCCAACCTTTCACATGTACATCCAAACCACTTACAGCCTGCAGCTCTTGTTCTCTACCTCCTACCTCCAATGTAATATCTGATTATATGTGCCTAGCATACTGTATTGCTCATGTTTACACCCTGATCTCTAATGCTTCTATACAGGAACTGGTTCCATCATCCCAAAATCTACCAATAGTAGCAAGCTCCCACTTGTTTATTTATCGAATGACCATCAACCATGATGAACTTTTTACTTTTACGCCCACAGATAAAGGTGTCAGCTACAGATAGGAATTTGTTTCCTTTTCTTGCCACTTATTCCAATTTAATTGATTTCTAGACAGATTTCAGTGTCGGACAAAAGGACGATCTCCCTCCTGTCCAAAGAAGTTTTTGCTTTGCCGTCTCTCCATTGGGCCATTCCTCATCCTGGCCCTATCAGACTGTTTATTAATGTGATTTTACAAACGTTAGCTTTGAGTTTCGGCTGACCTTCCCTGCTCCTGATATCTTTTAATCCTAAGCATTATTATACTAGTTTTAGAAACAGCTACTAATCAGACACTCTGGTCATTTCTTTAGTGTTAAACATCATCTTGAATCTGACGAAAAGATTTGGCTAGTCTTTATGCTAACAGTAAAACTGACGGTGGAAGAAAGACAGGGATAGCGAGAAATAGTCACTAAAGAATAAATGGACCAAAACATTGACCTATGAGCTAGATTTACTCTAGGCTTCACAGGATGTAAGGAAAGCGAGCGACCGTGAAAGGTATTTGTTCAAGAGAGTGCATCTGTGGTGTTCTCATTGAACTGTTTGCTTTTAAATACTCCCACTGTAAAAAGACCAGCCATTGACTAGATAGTAAAATAAAAAGGTTAGGTGTATTTGTGTGTGCACGCATGCAAGTTTTTGTGTCTGTGTGGGAGTGAAAGTGTATTTGTTGTCGTTTTGTTATGCGTCTCTGTACCTTAGGGATGCACCAATGCAACCATCCTAATTTCTCATCTTCAATATCTAAACTTGGACCATCCTCAGTATTGCTTTAATGGCATACAATTAACCGAGCCTATGGCTGATTTCAGTGGTATATGAGACATATTTGTGAATAGATTCACGTTTTTCTCAAAGGTTTTTCTTTATACTTGTGTTCAGAACAGATCTAAGGAACAGCACAGAAGCTCACTTTGTCATTTCACTAAATATGCCTGTGTGTTTAGCTATAAAGCGAGCTGTAAATGAGGAAAGCTGTTCCATACAAACACCAAACACTGAAAACAAAGAACACTAATTACCTTTTCAAAGCTGTAACCCAATGACAAGTTTCTGTTCTGTATTAAAACAAATCACAAAGCAGGACTCTCTGCAGGGTGCCGATATGACTCATCATATATCAGCATCCGCTCTGCATGTGAGAGAGTTTCAACATATTTTCAAGTGCCTGCGAAATATATTTCCTATTTACATCACACATTCTGTCCTCATTACACCCATTAAAGTAGGAATTGCCTCTGTGCCTATTATTTCACCAGAGGAGGCAGAAACTGTGTCCATCAGTCCAACCAAAGAAGTTGTGACCAATATGCCTTCCGGTTCAACCAATAAACAGCATTGCTACTGTGCCAGACATTTCAACCATTAAAAGATTGCGCTTGTTGAACCAAAAAAGGTGTGGCCTCGATAAAAAAATTAAAATAAAAAAACAATCGGAGATTACGAGAATAAAGTCATAGCAATATGAGAATAAAGTCATCATATTTTGAGAAAAAAGTAAAACTTAAGAGAATAAAGTCGTAGCAGTATGAGAATAAAGTCGGAAACAACGGCGTTTAACTCCTTCTGGTAGATTTATTCATCATCCGCTTATGTCTTGAGAATGAATATATCCTCTTTGAATAGCATGCAGATTTACCCAGCGATATCCTCGGAGTTGACCATTGGTCGCTATTTCAGACTGCACAAAAGAGGCAATTTCCTCAATGCCTGTCTGATTTTTTCCTGAATAAATTGTTCCCGACATAACTGCTTTAGTGTCCGTCTACTAATTATATCTCTTGCAACAAAAGACAAAGAATATCATTATTGCTAAATCCTAACCTAAAATAGGATTTAACCAAATCCTCCAAATCCATTTTATGCAAAACAGCTAACGTTTCTCGCAATTTTTTTTCCCTCCAAAATATATCCACTTTGAGCTTGTATTGCTACGAAATGTAACTTTAATCTCCAAATATTTCGACTTTATTCTCGTAATTTTGACTTTATTCTCGTAATTTCGGCTTTATTCTTAAAATATTTCGACTTTATTCTCGTAATTTAGAGTATATTTTCAAAATATTTCGACTTTATTCTCGTAATTTCGAGTTTATTCTCAAAATATTTCGACTTTATTCTCGTAATTTTGACTTTATTCTCAAAATAGTTCGACTTTATAATCGTAATTTCGAGTTTATTTTAAAAATATTTCGACTTTATTCTCGTAATTTCGACTTTATTCTCGTAACTTTGACTTTATTCTCAAAATATTTTGACTTTAATCTTGTAATTTTGACCTTATTCTCATAATTTTGACTTTATTTTCAAAATATTTCGACTTTATTCTCATAACTTCTAGTTTATTCTCCAAATATTTTGACTACAAATTGCTTTAAGTTTATTCTCGTAATCTTTTAAATATTTTTTTATTTTTTTATGTCGCATCAAAATGCCATCAAAGCAATTTGTCATGGCCTTTAACCCTGTTAGTCAAACTCAAGAAGGTTTGGTTCATGTTTTAAAGTGCAGCCAAAGGAGGCAAGACCAAGATACTTGTCATTCTGAGTAGAAGTTTCATTCCTTTTAGAAGCAGACTATTTGATGAAATTAGTTTGTTTGCATTGTGATAAATCACTGGCTGATTTAAATCTATTTTTCATTTATCTAATTCTTTAGAGGTAGAGTCTATTTAAGAACTTATATTAATTTTGTGGAAAAAATTGATGCGATGAGCTGAGAAATGCCTAGTCAACAGATTTTTAAAAAATGTGAATATAGGAACCAAATCTTTTATGCACTGATGTACCAACAATGTGATGTATAGTTCCATAGTCTGACAGTTTATAGTAAAATACTGCATTCGTAGTTGTTTATTGTGACAACACTTATGGGATATGATGTGCCATGGGACCTGGCAATCAGAAGAGGTGAAAATTCAGATCCTTATTTAAAAATAGCATAAACAGATGAGGGGTGGTACAGTGGCACTGAAGGATGGATTCACAGCTCCAGGGTTTCCGGTTCTGGTTACTGGTTTCATTTCCTGAGCTTAGGTTACTGTATATGAGTTTTGCATGTGCTCCCACCGACCAACAACATGTGACTAGTTGGACTGGCTACACTAAATTGCCTCGAGCATTTGAATGTGTTTGTGTTAATGTCAGTGCCCTGATAGTCGTGGTGGTTTCTCTTCCTTATTCCCAGTGTTTCTTTGGATAGACTGTGATTTTTGTAGAAAGGCTAAAACTAGAGTCCAATAGATTTCAGAGTGTAGCTTTAGGGATTTGTGCCCATTCAGTCACAAGAGCATTATTGTAGATAAGGCGTTGATGTTGCCCTAGAAGGCCTGGGGCATTTTTGTATTTCAGGTCATCCCATAGGTGTTCAGTGGAGTTTAGGTCTTTGGTTTGCCAGGGTTGGAGTGAAAGAAATCTAATGGCCTACACATAGATCTTGTTTTATTCCAGCGTTATGCTGGAACAGTTTCGGACCTCTTAGTTTCAGTAGAGGGAAACTATGATGCTGGGGCATACAAACGTTATATGCAATTCTGTGATTTCCAACTTTGTATCTGCAGTTTGGGTGAAGGATAAATGGGTGTGTTGGTCAGTTAAGCATAAACCTTTGACCATAAAGTGTATATCAGGCATTGAGTTTATTTCTGTGCTGTTTTGTTCTGGCATTTTCTTTTACATTCCTAAATCATACACTCACCGCAGGACATTGTTTGTAGTGTCTATAAAGTATAAATGTTGGAGCTGAATAGTCAGTGCAATAAACAATGACAGTTTAAAGATTTGTTTGTAAGTGTGAACAAGAACTAATTTTTTAGGTTTATAAGGACAAGCAAAGACTTTTGAGCAAATATTATCTCAATATTTTTCCTTCATTTTCACCACTGCCCTTTGTGGTGGTGGTGGTTTGATACGAATACTAAAGCTGTGATTCTTGTAGACAAGGTTATTATAGCGTAACATCTTTATACAGTGGAAGCTCTCTCTCTCTCTCTCTCACTCTCTCACACACACACACACACACACACACACACACACACACACACACACACACACACACAAAGGGGTGGTAAACTGTTAAAAAAAAAAAAACAAAAAAAGTAAATGCAGTCAACCATGTATTGATGATTTGATATCTGCTTCATCCCCAGAAGGTAAGGCTTGTGTTTTCTTTGTTTGTTTATAACCATATTAGAAAATGCTGCAGAATATCCAAGTTGCCTCAGATATCAGATTTGGATATTCATGGCGAGCTGCACTGCACGTCCCCAGAGCTTCTTTTCTCATACTGTGCAGTGCATCAAAGGCTGTACCTTAGAGATTCAGTTAGCAGTGAAAACGCTCAACTGTCCTACTGGGCCTGTGATTTTTACACACTGATCCTGGATCAGCAACCTGCTGTGAGCCTCTCAAAGTGGTTTCTGGATGCCTTCCATCTTCATCACCTTACAATAAAAAGCAGGAAAACCACCTCCATAGTAAGAGGAGATGATGTTCAGGGAGGATGGATCAAATTTTTGATTGAGGCAGACTTAAAGAAAATCTGCACAGATCTTTTGTTCAACAGAATACCCCTGGGGAGATTTTTATGCTATGAAGAGGAGAAATAGGATTGACAATGCTCTAAATAAAGAGGCTTGATTTAAAAAAACGGTTCTGCATAAATTCCCTAAATATATATAATGTTCCCTTTACCCCAAATATAATTAATCAGACATGACATGGTTAGACTCTGTTGTTTACTTATGTGTACTTTAAATGTAATGTAACTAACAAGCAATAGAAGACTTTATAATATTAACAATTTATAAATACATTCCCAAATCTTCATATAATTTGAACTTTATATTTATATACATTTGAATGTACATAATTAAAATATTTGTAACCAAATAGTTTTGTAAGATGCTGTCCGTGTTTACAAATTTAAGTTAATTTTATCCCTAAAACATTCAGTTTTCTGCATTACAACCTTTGTTATATTAATGGGTTAATGCTAAACTGTAGTAACAAAAGTTAAAGTAGGTCTACATGCTTAACCACAGCAGCAAGGCAGCAAGTGTGCTTGACATAAATACTTAATGTAGTTTGTGGCAGAGACTTTGCTAATTGCTGGTGCCTGTGCAAAATAAATTGAGCACCAGCATGCCATGCCACCAATTACCCTATGGTCACACTAGTAAGAGACACAGGAACAAGTAACCGTTAATTTTCTATGTGCAATACAGAACTGCAATATCAATGACCATACAAGCAACATCACAGCAAGACAATTTTCTTGTAGCAAATAGGTGTGATTTGGTAAAAATCTTAACCGTTTAACTTTTAACCTGTTATGCATCTTCAGATCAATCATACACTGTGTGTGCAGTTTGGTTTCTTCAGCTGCCCACTCATGACTTTAGTTTTTACCTGCAGTTACTGTAGGTTTCCTTTACTGTTTGAAGCTCAAAAGTGGAACCAGGCTTCCACTTTGTGATATTTGTGTGATAACATGAGTAGTAGCTAATGCTGGTAATTTCTTTATTATTTCAATAACTAATTATAAAATTAATAAGGACATCATTTAATTTGTGTTCAACAAGAAGACCTCTGGAATTCACATGCGAGTCCTACTTTGGCTGCCATTGTCTCTTCAAAGACCAGTACAGTGGTACCTCTGAATACAAATGCCCTGAATAACGTATAATTCAGCATACGAATCGAAATTCATAAAAACGTTCGTATCGGTTTACGTCTAAAATTCAGAATACGAATCATCCGAATCTCACAGGCAAATTTTTTTTAACGGAAGTTGAAAAAGGCGAAAGTAGTAAAAGCAGTGAAACTAAGCAAAGTGTATCAAAAAAGAGAAAATAAGGGATAACAGTGATTCGGGTGACAGTCTGCCCAATATCATAGTGGAAGGAGATTAGTCTATTTCCAAACAATAAATCTCCATCCTTCTTCTCCGAACGTCAAAGGTAAGGTACCCAGTAAAGATAATGTTTTCCTCTTTTAGATGTTAAGGCACCCTTATCAAATGCTAAATACTGAATAATATTAGTGCATAATGGTTGTTGCATAATGGATGGTTGTTTATTACGAATTTTCCCACTTTACATCATTCCTTGTGGGCAAATTGGTATCGGTATACGAATATTTTTTGTATCTACGTATATCTTAATGTACATTCTGCCTAATATTTCACATTCGTGTATGTGTGTGTGTGTGTATGTGTGTATATAATATATATATATATATATATATATATATATATATATATATATATATATATATATATATATATATATATATATAGTGGCCTTGTTTATTCATCTTGCACATTTTTTAATGCTATAACATTGACCACCTACTTGTTGTTCCTTTCCTTTACAACAGTGTCTGCACATTTGTTTCCAATGCCATAGCCTCAGAACCATTTACCTGTACTTCTCAACAATGTCCACACATCTCTGCACTGCTATAGCCTTTATATTTATTCACTGTACATACATTACATACATACATATATATTAATGCTGTACTAAATTTTCATCTGCACAATTTGCACGATTGCTACTATTTGCACTTCTGCTAGCTGCCAAACTGCATTCATTGCTGTGTACCTATACTATGCAATGACAAAGTTGTATCTATCTAAATTAGTTGCTGTATGAGGTACTACTGTATTAACACAGATTGAATCAAGTTTTAAGGCGATTGGAGCCAAGTCATGATTGAGTCCAAATAAATCCAAGACAGGGTCAAGATTGAGACCGAGACAAAGTCCTTGTTTCAACTATTTGGCAACATTTAGTGTTTCTTTGACAAACTAACCCTAGTTCATGTGAAAAGACAATAAACTCCAGTGCCATATTTGTTGCGAGCAATGACCAAAACCATGTTTGACGAGACCAGAGCTCAAGACTAAAATGCATCCTAGTACCAGACCAGACCCAGTCCAAGAACTGACCAACAACTCTAGCTACTACATTTCATCATTTCAACTAGAAAAAGTTTGGTTTCTCTTGTTTGCTTGGTTAAGATGAGGCCATAACTATTATCATTTCTGCATTCTGACATTTCCTATATAGCACATATTAAATTCTAAATATTTGATACTGTATTTATTGAGTCATTTCTTTGCTCAGTCTGTATTTAGGAAAGAAGTTTCTGTAGAACCCTCCAGTAAAATGTAATGCTATTTGCAGAAGGGTGAGATGCATACTTATTTCCTCCACCTGTACCATTTTTACATTAAAAATGAATGTCACATATGAGCATATTATTACACCGAGAGGCCAACAAGGGCGTCTGCTGATCATTATTGCACTGCTTTTATGATGTACTTGTGTTTATCAATATTTAATGAGGTTGTTGATTTTGAAATCTCGACTATATGTCAGCCTGCTGTTTGATCGTGACCAATGAATTAGTCTGACTGCAAGGCGAATTATGTTGCCTAGAATTTTTCATAGTCAGGTATGGGGACATTTAGTGACTCAGCCATGTGAGTACAAATGAATGCCTTTAGTCAGATGTTCTCATGTGTATGCACTGAATATAGAGTATGCATCTCAGGAAACACAAATATTAAACTGCCAATAAATTATTTGTCGGATTGTCTTTTCTGAGGACGTCACAATGCAGTACTCGTACAAATTGTGGGATTGGTTTTTTTCAAGAAGGGCACAATGAAGTGCTCATATAAATGCTTCCAATATAAATGCTTCCAAAATAAGGAGCTTTAGATGACATCTGTCCTCATGCTGTCTTCATTAGTTCTTTTTTTTTTTGGACTAGCTTTATTTGAGAGCACAAATGCTTCCTCAGTAATGTTGTTGCATAGAAATTCAGTACACAATTCTTTTGTTTGTCTAAAAAAGTTGAAATAAAACCCAACAAAAATTTATTAGTGAATTATTATTATTTTTTTTTTAATAAAGTTGAGAGATTAAATGGAACTTTGCTGGAGGATGAACAAAATTCTTCCAAATTATATTCTATTAGATGTTTGATGATGGTGCTGTTTTTAGGAATCTTCAATATAAAGTGTTCAGTTGGGCATCTGTTATCTAGACACTGTGAAGTCTAACTTATTGTAGGTCAGCAGTATCAGTAAAAATCAATTTTGTACAGCTACATGGCAATAATCAGCTGAACTTTAAACACCGGCTGTACAGCCTGAAATGCAATTAAATTCTAAAGGAAATGACTTAATCCATTATGGGCAGATTATCACATAACAGGTTTGGTATGCAGCCCTAAAATGTACTAATGTACTAATGTGCTTCTCTACAGACAGATGTACAGAATATATCTAATTATAATCAAGCTATTGCGTAATGGCGTGGTCACAATGTAATAAATTGCATTTCTGGCAGGATTTTTTTTAAGCAGTAATGTTTGTAACAGCCTAAAGTATAATAATTATATTATGGGCAGTTATTACATAATATGTTTCGTATAGAGGCCCAAATGTAATAAAGCGCAAAAAGGATCATAACTTCTTCTTATGACTTTCAAAGCTTTGCTCATATACCTCTCCTAATATTGTGCTCATGATGTGCAACATTGACAGACTCAGAGCCGAACAGGACTCCTTGGCTGCATTGGAGGAATTCTGTCTGAGACATTGCCAAATCAGAGTGAAAGCTAACAGTGAAATTAAAAGGCCATTAAAATGAAATTAGCTTTCCTCAGTGGAATAGAAATGTAAATATTGTATGAATGACTGTTGGCACAAGGGTTATTCTCCATTGATCACAATATCAAGCCATTTGGTCATTACATGAAATATTGTGCTATCTGTACACATCGATCAGCAGTAACATGAATATAATATATTTATATATACCGTAATTATACCGGACTATAAAGCGCACCCATATATAAGCCACTAAATTTTACAAATATTTTATTTCTAACATAAATAAGCCGCACCTGTTCATAAGCCGCAGTGTCTAATGTAGACACGAATGCTTTAACGAAAGACACGTAACACACTGTGTAACGGGTGAAATATGTTGCGCTTCCTTTAGGAGCATAGGGTATTTTGGGAATAGCCTGCCACTGCATTTTTTCGGTATTACTGCGTGTGTTCAAGACGAGGATTATGTCCTTATTATTTTCTGATGCTCAGGTTTAAGTTTCTTTGACAAACCCGTAACGCTGTTGCCAAGAAAAATAAAAAAGCACGAGTTTTGGAACCTGTCTGTGCTTAGGATTTCTGTTGCAACTGGAGTTAGCGAGCTCTCCCTTCACCCAGACTCAACGCGCTACAACGGCGTGTATCTAAACAGTAGCTTACCCAAGAAAGTCATTATTCACTGTCTTTCTCCTTCCTTTCACCAACTATTGCTCTCGGGAGTTTTTCTTTTGGCATCATCGTGGTTTAAAAATCACCAGATGGAAGTTTTTCTTCCGAAGCAGTGCAGTTTAGAACACAAGTGAGGTGCGTTTTTTTTTTTCGTTTTCGTTCAGAAATTTCATTGTCTAATGTTATGGGGTTCAGTTTTTTTGGCTTGAAGTTTGTGAAACCAGGAAAAACCCAGGAAACATTTATACAATTAGCCGCTTCATTGTTTAAGCTGCGGGGTTCAAAACGTGGGAAAAAAGTAGCGGCTTATAGTCTGAAAAATACGGTGTGTGTGTGTGTGTATGTGTATGTGTATGTATATGTATATGTATGTATGTATATATATACTGAAAAATGTCATATTCTAGGTTCTTCAAAGTAGCCACCTTTTGCTTTGATTACTGCTTGCACATTCTTGGCATTCTCTTGATGAGCTTCAAGAGGTAGTCACCTAAAATGGTCTTCCAACAGTCTTGAAGGAGTTCCCCGAGAGATGCTTGGCACTTGTTGGCCTTTTGCCTTCACTCTGCGGTCCAGCTCACCCCTAAAACCATCTCGATTGGGTTCAGGTCCGGTGACTGTGGAGGCCAGGTCATCTGGCGCAGCACCCCCATCACTCTCCTTCTTGGTCAAATAGACCTTGATGCCTTCAGTGTGACTCTACAGTTTTCATAGTCATGAAAATAAAGAGAACTCTTTGAATGAGAAGGTGTGTCCAACTTTTGGTCTGTACTGTATATATATTTTTTTCATTTTTTTATTTAAGGGGACAAACGGTGGCACAAAATTCACCAGTTCGGTACCTGCGGTTCGTAGTCACAGTTCGGTCAACTTCAGGACTGTTGGGGGAAGAAATGCAAAACATGAAGTTGCTAATAATAAAATAAATAAATAAAATGCATCCTTTGTTAAATATTATAAATGTTTTTATATATTTTACAAACATTAAATAGCATAAATCAAATTGAAGCAATTCATTTTTATTATATTAATTAAATTGAGTAATTAAATTGGCACAAATGATTAAATACAATTAATCAATGAAATTTTTTTTATTAAATAGTATACATTTGTTAGACCCCATTTGGGTAATATGGATGTGCATAAAAGTGTTTGTGTGTTGCATTTAATATTTAATTTTCTGAAGATATGATCTACTTAACTGTACTTATTTCAGCATACTTTACAAATGTCTTTGTTCCTTCCATCATTCATTCATTCACTTCAATATGCAGACTGTCAGGATTTTCTACTTTAAAGAGAAATTCTTGACATAAAATGCTAATGAATACATAGCTCTAGCATAAGCTACTTCCTGGTTAGCAGCTAACACTAGCACTAGCACTATTCACATGCACATTATCCACTTGTGCTGTTAATATCATGAACAGCAGCTACGCTAATTCCTCTCCACTGCTTCTCTTTTCTCTCCCATCCCGAGACACCCTGAGGTTTGGCCAGCTCCAGTCACCTCCCACTATCTTGATGATTAACGGACCTTTGAAGAAGTAGATGCCGAACTCGCAAACATCCCGAACCATCTAGAGACGTACCAGTGCCATTTGATCCCGCTACATGTGTGGAGTTTGACATTGGACCTCCTGGAGTGTTTAAAGGCTCTGGCATGGAGAAGCTGATGCTGGATCTGTGATTATCACAAATGCTGAGCTCATAAAACTAGGAGCTACTAACCATATAGACTGTACAGGGAGTGCAGAATTATTAGGCAAGTTGTATTTTTGAGGATTAATTTCATTTGAGGATTTAATTTGAACAACAACCATGGTTCTCATGAACACAAAAAACTCATTAATATCAAAGCTGAATATTTCTGGAAGTAGTTTTTTAGTTTTAGCTATTTTAGGGGATATCTGTGTGTGCAGGTGACTATTACTGTGCATAATTATTAGGCAACTTAACAAAAAACAAATTTATACCCATTTCAATTATTTATTTTTACCAGTGAAACCAATATAACATCTCAACATTCACAAATATACATTTCTGACATTCAAAAACCAAACAAAAAACAAATCAGTGACCAATATAGCCACCTTTCTTTGCAAGGACACTCAAAAGCCTGCCATCCATGGATTCTGTCAGTGTTTTGATCTGTTTCACCATCCAACATTGCGTGCAGCAGCAACCACAGCCTCCCAGACACTGTTCAGAGAGGTGTACTGTTTTCCCTCCTTGTAAATCGCACATTTGATGATGGACCACAGGTTCTCAATGGGGTTCAGATCAGGTGAACAAGGAGCCATATCATTCGATTTTCTTCTTTTATACCCTTTCTTGCCAGCCACGCTGTGGAGTACTTGGACGTGTGTGATGGAGCATTGTCCTGCATGAAAATCATGTTTTTCTTGAAGGATGCAGACTTCTTCCTGTACCACTGCTTGAGAAGGTGTCTTCCAGAAACTGGCAGTAGGACTGGGAGTTCAGCTTGACTCCATCCTCAACCCGAAAAGGCCCCACAAGCTCATCTTTGATGATACCAGCCCAAACCAGTGCTCCACCTCCACCTTGCTGGCGTCTGAGTCGGACTGGAGCTCTCTGCCCTTTACCAATCCAGCCACGGGCCCATCCATCTGGCCCATCAAGACTCACTCTCATTTCATCAGTCCATAAAACCTTAGAAAAATCAGTCTTGAGATATTTCTTGGCCCAGTCTTGACGTTTCAGCTTGTGTGTCTTGTTCAGTGGTGGTCGACTTTCTGCCTTTCTTACCTTGGCCATGTCTCTGAGTATTGCACACCTTGTGCTTTTGGGCACTCCAGTGATGTTGCAGCTCTGAAATATGGCCAAACTGGTGGCAAGTGGCATCTTGGCAGCTGCACGCTTGACTTTTCTCAGTTCAACGGCAGTTATTTTGCGCCTTGGTTTTTCCACACTTCTTCGACCTGTTGACTATTTTG
>JBCEWE010001863.1:0-7500 GCA_039877035.1 Silurus lanzhouensis
AGTGTGTGTATTTGTGAGAGTGTGTGTGAGAGTAAGTGTGTGTGTATTTGTGTGTGTGTGTGTGTGTGTGAGAGTAAACGTGTGTGTATTTGTGAGAGTGTGTGATTGTGAGAGTAAACGAGTGTGTGTATTTGTGAGAGTAAGTGTGTGTGTATTTGTAAGAGTGTGTGTATTTGTGAGTGTGTGTGTGTGTGAGAGTAAACGTGTGTGTATTTGTGAGAGTGTGTGATTGTGAGAGTAAACGAGTGTGTGTATTTGTGAGAGTGTGTGTGAGAGTAAGTGTGTGTGTATTTGTAAGAGTGTGTGTGTATTTGTGAGTGTGTGTGTGTGTGTGAGAGTAAACGTGTGTGTATTTGTGAGAGTGTGTGATTCTGAGAGTAAACGAGTGTGTGTATTTGTGAGAGTGTGTGATTGTGAGAGTAAACGAGTGTGTGTATTTGTGAGTGTGTGAGTGTGAGAGTAAAAATGTGTGTGTATTTGTGTGTGTGAGAGTAAGAATGTGTGTGTATTTGTGAGAGTGTGTGATTGTGAGAGTAAACGAGTGTGTGTATTTGTGAGTGTGTGAGTGTGAGAGTAAAAATGTGTGTGTATTTGTGTGTGTGAGAGTAAGAATGTGTGTGTATTTGTGAGAGTGTGTGAGTAAATGAGTGTGAAACAAATCAAAAACACAATAAAGAAATAAGGAAGAATGAGGAAGTTGGAGGAAAAAAGAAGAGATGGATAGAGAGATGCAGACAGACGGAGAGAGATGGATAGATTGCAGTAGAAATCTCCACTGGGCTTGTTAGTTATTGATTTCATTTAATGATCCGCCGCATGACTTTCTCCAGGGAGCACTTAACTCAACCTCTCTCTCTCTCCTTCTCTCTCTCTCTCTCTCTCTCTCCCCATCTCTCTCTCTCTCCCCATCTCTCTCTCTCTCTCCCCATCTCTCTCTCTCTCTCTCTCTCTCTCCCCATCTCTCTCTCTCTCCCCATCTCTCTCTCTCTCTCCCCATCTCTCTCTCTCTCTCTCTCCCCATCTCTCTCTCTCTCCTCTCTCTCCCATCTCTCTCTCTCTCTCCCCATCTCTCTCCCCATCTCTCTCTCTCTCTCTCCCCATCTCTCTCTCTCTCTCTCTCTCTCTCTCTCTCTCTCCCCATCTCTCTCTCTCTCTCTCTCCCCATCTCTCTCTCTCCCCATCTCTCTCTCTCTCTATCTCTCTCTCTCTCTCCCCATCTCTCTCTCTCTCTTTCTCCCCCCCTCTCTCTCTCTCTCCCCCCATCTCTCTCTCTCTCTTTCTCCCCCCCCCTCTCTCTCCCCCATCTCTCTCTCTCTCTCTCTTTCTCCCCCCTCTCTCCCCCCCCCCCCTCACTCTCTCTCTCTCTCCCCCCCCCTCACTCTCCCCCCCCCTCACTCTCTCTCTCCCCCCCTCACTCTCTCTCTCCCCCCCCTCACTCACTCACTCTCTCCCCCCCCCTCACTCACTCACTCACTCTCTCTCTCTCTCTCTCTCTCTCTCTCTCTCTCTCTCTCTCTCTCTCTCAGTATTGCTTTAACTCTTAACCTCTGTTTGTTTCACCTTTGCCCCTTTTTCTATTTTCTCCATGATGAGACACACACACACACACACACACACACACACACACACACACACTGAGTACAGTGGCAAATAAAGCTGAGGCTAATGTGATGAATGGATGGAGAGATGGATGAACAGATGTAAGGAGTAATAGATGAAGGGGTGAATTTCAGTCTGGAATCACATGGAATTGGATAGATGTAAAGTGGTGGATGAATGAATGAGGAAAATAAACATTTGATGGATGAAAAGAATAGAAAGAGTAAGTTTACATAATGGAGGGATGGATGAAGTATCTACAGATGGAGCAAGAGGTGGGGATTGAGGGAATGGGACTGCGGGGACGGGGGGGACGGGATGGCGGGGACGGAGGGAATGAGACGGCGGAGACAATGGGACAGGGGGAATGGGATGGAGGGAATGGGACGGCGGGGACGAAGGGAAGGGGACGGGGGAATGGGACTGCGGGGACGGGGGGACGGGATGGCGGGGACGGAGGGAATGAGACGGCGGAGACAATGGGACAGGGGGAATGGGATGGAGGGAATGGGACGGCGGGGACGAAGGGAAGGGGACGGGGGGAATGGGACAGGGGGATGGGATGGTGGGGACGGAGGGAATGAAATGGCGGGCCGGGACGGAGGGAATGAGACGGAGGGTAGGCAGTGTTGATGATGATGATGATGATGGGCAGGGAATGATGAAGATAGGAATGGGCGGTATGTTATGGAATTTTACAGAAAGAAGAAAATGAGTGAAGGTGAGTAAATAAAAGCGTTTGAGGGATGGATGGATGGATGGATTGATGGATGAATGGATAAAGGTAAATTTAGATTGATAAAAGGATGGATGGATTAACTGATGGATAAAGAATTCATAGATGAACAGATGGAAGCTTGGATGGATGGATAAATGGTTGGATGGGTGACACAAGTAAATTCTTTAAAATGTGCTTTATTTCCCCCTGTGTGTTTCATTTAGTGTATTTTACACACACACACACACACACACACACACACTCCTCTTTCTATTTCTATTAAGAGCTCATTCTAACTCTGTGGAATCGATATTGAGTAAAATGCCAGGGGATAGACAAAACACACACACACACACACACTCTCGCTCTCACACACACACACATTCTCTCTCACACACACACACACACTCACATACACACACACACACACACACACACACACACACACACTTTCAGTGGCTGTTTGTTGTTGTCAAAGTTGGATGAATTTTACACATACATGTGAAATAGGTTTCTAATAACAGGTATGTTATTGTGTGTGTGTGTGTGTGTGTGTGTGTGTGTGTGTGTGTGTGTGTGTGTGTGTGTGTGTGTGTGTGTGCTGAATATGTCTGAAGTGTAATTAATAGGCCTATGATACGTATTAAAACGACTCGACCTGAAAGAGGACGTGAGGAGAGTGATAACGTGTGTGTGTGTGTGTGTGTGTGTGTGTGTGAGCGAGAGATGAATGGTATGAATGTTCTACACACAGAAATGGAATGAAATGTAAGTGAAGATGTAATAGAAGAGAAGGAGAAGGTGTGGAAGGAAGTGGAAAGGATGGTTAGGAAGGTCAGATGGTGGAGTTTCCTGGATTAGATCAGAGTAGAATAGAAAGCAGTGGAATGGTATCCTAAAGAACTGAGTGGAGATGAGAAGGTTATGGAACAGAAGATGGAGTGAAGGTGAAGAGGACATTTGGGAAAAGAAATGTAATTTTGGAGTTTTTTCCTTTCAAACATTTATTTATTTAATCATGTTGATCTGGTAATTTTATTAGAACCGAATGTGGTCTGGGAAACACAATCATATAAAATGATGATAATTATAGAGGAAAGTGAAATGTTGGTTATTGAACTGAAGATGTTGGTGTTTTAATGAACTGAAGCTCAATATTAACACGGGGGTTCTGTTTTTTCAGAGTTCTGTTACAGAGAGACTACAGTTTCCTGAGGGACATTAATCTTTGGCGTCCGTTCGTGACCATCGGTGTTTACTCGTCCACTCTCTCAGCCGCCATGAGCAACCTGATCGGCGCCTCCCGCATTCTGTACGCACTCGCCAGGGACGACCTGTTCGGTGAGGACATCTCCAATCTCATCATGATCTTTCTCCTCTTCCTGTTAGAGATATGAATGAGATGTTTCCCCTCAGTGTGAGACCTGACGTCTGAAATAAAAATAAATGACTATATTAATATAATTATATAATTCATAAATGATAAATAATAAATATAATATAGCGTCTTGTGTAAAAACAAACAGCATGTGGTGTCAGTGATTCGCCTCTAGGGGCCGCTCTCGTGATGACTGCAGACCGGAAGGCTGGGAAAACTATCGGTAGGGATTTTTGCCAATAACCCATAGTTCCAGCAATCAACAGTCGGTGCTGTTTAATCATGAAAGCGATGAATCATTCGACCTGTAATTACGATATGTTGTAAATCCTGCTTACGGGTTGGAATGTTGCGTGTCACTGCTGAAGAACAGAACCACAGTCACTTCAGCTTATGTGCTGCGTTTTCCAGTAACGCAGCTCAGCCACTGCACATGACCAACAATGTGATCAGTCTTACGTAAGATTTTACATGAAGTCCCACCAGATGCATTTTATAAATTAAACCTGTCGTATTTCTCCCCTAAAATTCTTTCTTTCTCTCTTTCTCTCCCTCTTCATCTTGACCTGTAGGTAAAGTCTTGTCCCCTGCGAGGAAAACCTCAGGCAACGGGAACCCCTGGGTTTCAGTTCTCATCTCCTGGTTCCTTGTTCAGGTGAGGGAGAGCGAATGGAGTGAGGAATAAATGAATAAAACGAATGAACAAATCCTGATCAGTTTTTTCCACAGTAAAGTGTGTGTGTGTGTATGTGTGTGTGTGTGTGTGTGTGTGTGTGTGCCATTTTATTATGTGTTATTGATTTTCTGCTCTTTATTAAGATCATTCTGATCTTCCACACAAAAACAGAGAGATGAGGTCCAGGACCAGACCTGAGCGAGAGCTCTGCCTCTGCTCTACATCCACACCGCCAAAGTCTAAATCAATCAGTGAACGTAATCCAACTCAGAAACTCTGTTCCTCTCCAGAGCCGTGACTCGACACGTGAAATGGAACTTTGCTCTGAATCGTGCATGTAAACTCACAACACCAACATGAGTGGAGGGATAGAAAGGACAGGATGGAGTGATGATGAAGTGGTGTTACACTCATCACCACCCTGAGGATTTTATTCCTCTTTTTCCACCTCACATTTCAGAACAACATTTTTCTGTTTATATGAATCGAGTGAGTTCCTTTCATCATCGATGTTATAGTAGCTATAAACACTCGTTCTCTCTCTCTCTCGATCTCTCTCTCTCTCGCTTTCTCTCTCTCACTCACTCTCTCTCTCCCTCACTCTCTCTCACTCTCTCTTGCTCTCTCTCTCGCTCTCTCTCTCACTCTCTCTTGCTCTCTCTCTCGCTCTCTCTCACTCTCTCTTGCTCTCTCCTTCTCTCTCTCTCTCTCTCTCTCTCTCTCTCTCACTCTCTCCTTCTCTCTCTCACACTCACACTCTCTCTCACTCTATTCACATCATTCTCTCTGATAGTTAATATTAAAACTGTAGGACAGTGTAAACTCCTCCGTCCTGAACACTTTATTATAGTTTTACTTTTTACTGTTACAAAGAGCTCACAGTGGAGACTCGTTCCATAAACATCTCAATAAACCAAATCACTGATTATCACTGATTTATTATTATTATTGAATAAGTAATGAGCCGTTACTATAGAAACGACAATATAATAGAGTGCATTAATGTAATATTCAGCGTCACACTTTCTGACCAATCAGATTGCAGAACTGCGTGTGAGATTTCTATTGTACAGGTTTTAAACATATTGGTGGTGGCTCCTGTTCACTTCCTGCTGCTCTGCACTTCCTGTTCACTTCCTGCTGCTCTGCACTTCCTGTTCACTTCCTGCTGCTCTGCACTTCCTGTTCACTTCCTGCTGCTCTGCACTTCCTGTTTACTTCCTGCTGCTCTGCACTTCCTGTTTACTTCCTGCTGCTCTGCACTTCCTGTTCACTTCCTGCTGCTCTGCACTTCCTGTTCACTTCCTGCTGCTCTGCACTTCCTGTTTACTTCCTGCTGCTCTGCACTTCCTTTTCACTTCCTGCTGCTCTGCACTTCCTGTTTACTTCCTGCTGCTCTGCACTTCCTGTTTACTTCCTGCTGCTCTGCACTTCCTGTTTACTTCCTGCTGCTCTGCACTTCCTGTTCACTTCCTGCTGCTCTGCACTTCCTGTTCACTTCCTGCTCTGTGACTCTATTCAGTAGCAGGTCCAGTAGAGTAGATCTTCTCTTGAAGAAGAAGTGATCTCTTCCTCACATCCTCCACTATTTCTTCATGGTTCTAAGACACACAGTATGTTGAATGTTCTGTACTCACTCGATTTTAAATCAAAGCCCAGTTCCTGCTTCATTAGAAATAATCTGTCACAATTATCTCTATTATATATTATCACTCTAATCGTTTCTCATCCATCTTCTCTCTCAATCCCTCTCTTATTATCCTCTCTCTCTCTCTCTCTCTCTCTCGCTCTCGCTCTCTCTCACACTTTCTCTCTCCTCTCTCTCTCTCTGGTGGAGTTTATTTAAGAGTCTCTCGGATCTGAATAGTTGTGATTGTAAGGGATGCACCTCCATTATCCCTGAGGAGCACCACGACGTGACCTGGAACACCTCGCTATTCGACCCGCGCTTCTGTGTTAATGCTCCGTCACTCCGCCTCATCTGCACTATTAAACTGAAGATAACCTCCATTAGAGAGGTCCACACACACACACACACACACACACACACACACACACACACACACAGAGGAGGAGGAGTTCATATAAAAAATGGGCCACGGCTTTAACAAATACCCATGCGATGAGGATCTGTCCTTGGAGAGAACATCTGGTTCTGTAGTGCCGCTCGTTCTCCTGATGCTCTATGAATTTATGAGAACTACTTCATCACTTCTTTGGCTCGTGTTCTCGGTTCTGTTTGGCAGCTACATAGCGTCAGAGATGCTAATGGAAAGATTAGTGATATTTTTGTGAGAATGTTCTCGGATAACTTATATTCTCTCTGGGAGAGAAACTCTGCAAAAAAGCTTCTGTAGCACCTTCTCTAGAACCTCTCATAGTTCTTTACCCTCATCTCAAGAACCGTTTTAAAAAAAACTTTAATATGCAAAAAAATACAATACCTTGGAGAACTCCAGAAGAACGTTAGTGAAAGACTGTAAGCTCACCAGCCAGTTTTAAGTGCTTATGAGAATCAAGGTTTCTTTGATTGTCCTTCTGCAGGAACCTTAAATACAAACAAGCCTACAAACTCCAGAAGAACACTTTTCTACTAGTGTCTATGTGCATTACAGTTCATCAGTTGTGGCTTCAAGAGAACTTTTAAGGTTCTGTGTGGAACCTGACATCAAACTGTTTCTTCCTGTTCCATCCAAAACCAAGGAAACAACAGTGTTAGGAGGATAAGAACCGTTTGGAGAACAGAAGAAAGTATCATCTTACTGATTTGTTTACGTTGCAGTTCTTTGCTTGTTCCTCTGTGGGCAGTAAGGTTCTGATTAGAACCCTACAATGCAGTGTTTTACTCCTGATCCATCTCTTACACATAAATGGAAAGAAGATTAAACTTGAGGTCATTTGAAGGTGTTAATAGGGTTCATAGTGCTACTTAAAGGAACCCTGAACAGAGTGATGGGAACTACAGCAGTTTCCGTAAGGACCATTCATTTGCAAAGAACATCTCAAAAGACACTTAATTCTAAGACTGTCATTTGGGGAACTTGATGGATTCTGCTTAGAACCTTGCAAAAGAGTGCTACGAGGTGGAGAACCCTTAGTATGCAAATGAACTCCTGGAGAAGCTTTGAA
>JBCEWE010001863.1:10000-22326 GCA_039877035.1 Silurus lanzhouensis
TTTACACCAACTACCTGCATGTCTTCCCTCACCACATCCATAAACCTCCTCCTTGGTCTTCCTCTTTTCCTCCTTCCTGGTGGCTTCATCCTCAGCATTCTCCTACTAATATACCCCATGTCCCTCCTCTGCACATGTCCAAACCATCTCAATCTCACCTCCCTCACCTTGTCTCTAAAACGTCCTACATGCGCTGTCCCTCTAATAAACTCATTTCTGATCCTGTCCATCGTCGTCACTCCCAACGTACATCTCAACATCTTCAGCTCTGCTACCTCCAGCTCCACCTCCTGTCTTTTACTCAATGCCACTGTCTCTAATCCATACAACATCTCAGGTCTCACCACAGTCCTATAAACTTTCCCTTTCACTCTCACAGATACTCTTCTTTTACAAATCACTCCTGCTATCACTCTTCTCCACCCACTCCACCCTGCCTGCACTCTTTTCTTCACTTCTCTAACACACTCTCCATTACTTTGCACTGTTGACCCCAGGTACCTGAACTCCTCCACCTTCTCCACCTCTTCTCCCTGCAGCCGCACCCCTCCACTGCCCCCCCTCTCATTCACACACATGTATTCTGTCTTACTCCTACTGACTTTCATTCCCCTTCTCTCCAGCGTGTACCTCCACCTCTCCAGGATCTTCTCCACCTGCTCAGAGCCGATCCTTGATTTAGACCAACCTCCACCTTGAACCAGTCTGTGGTTCCTACTGCACACTTCACTGCTGTCACACTGTCCTCATGCATGTCCTGCACCACCCTCACATACTTCTCTGACACACCAGACTTCCTCATACAATTCCACAACTCCTCTCTCCACCCTGTCGTACGCTTTCTCTAAATCCACAAACACACAATGCAACTCCTTCTGACCTTCTCTATACTTCTCCATCAACATTCTCAAAGCAAATAATGCGTCTGTGGTGCTCTTCCTCGGCATGAATCCATACTGTTGCTCACAGATGGTCACCTCTTCTCTCAGCCTGGCTTCCACTACTCTTTCCCATAACTTCATGGTGTGACTGATCAACTTAATTCCCCTGTAGTTCCTGCAGGTCTGCAAATCTCCCTTATTCTTAAAGATCAGTACCAGCACACTCCTTCTCCATTCCTCAGGCATCTTTTCATCCTCCAAAATCCTGTTAAACAATCTGGTTAAAAACTCCACTGCATCTCTCCTAAACATCTCCACACTTCTACTGGTATGTCATCTGGTCCTACTGACTTTTCACTCTTCATCCTCTTAATCTCTGCTCTCGCTTCCTCCCTACTAATCCTATCTACATCCTGCTTCACATCTCCACATCATCCAACCTTCTCTCTCTCTGATTTTCCTCGTTCAACAGCTCCTCAAAATACTCCCTCCATCTTCTCAACACACTCTCCTCACTAGTCAACACATTTAACACATTTCCCTCGCCATCCTTTATTGCTGTAACTTGCAGCACATCCGTCCCTCTGTCTGGCCAATCGCTACAAATCCTTTTCTTCTTCCTCAGTGTCCAACTTCTCCTACAGCTCCTCATATGCCCTTTCCTCTGCTTTCGCCACATCCCTCTTCACCTGCTGCTGCATCTCCTTGTTCTCCTGCCTACTTTTCACACCAAGTACTTTTCTAGCTGTCTCCCTCATTACTCCTGCAGTAGTTCCCCAATCATCCAGCACCTCTTCACCACCACCGAGCTCCTGTCTGACCTCTTCCCTGAACCTCACACGACACTCTTCCTTCTTCAGTTTCCACCATCTTATTCTTCTTTCAGTCCTCACTCTCCGCCTCTTCTTCTTTACCGCCAGAACCATCCTACAGACCACCATCCGATGCTGTCTAGCTACACTGTCCCCTGCTGAAAGATGGAAGAGTAATGTCGGGGTAAAAACGAGGTTCAGGTAGTCTGGTGTATTTGTTACTCTGACCTGGTGTCAGTATCATTCTGATGCTTTTCCTGAATTTCTCAGTGAACGTGAAAGGAGCAGGGCAAATACCTCTTTCTTTTTACTGTGTGTAGTGTGTAATGTGTGTGTGTGTGTGTGCGCGCAGCTGTGTTAATTGGTTGATCGAACCAGTGAAAGTGATTAAATTGATTAATTGCTTTTCGACACAACGAGCATCCACAATTACACGCTGTCTGTAACACTTAAATAAGCTGGTAAAGTGTGTGGTGTGTGTGTGTGTGTGTGTGTGTGTGTGTGTGTGTGTGTGTGTGTGTGTGTGTGTGTGTGAGCGAGAAAGTGTGAGTGTGTTGGAGGTTACAAAAACTTTGATTTTGCTGACATCAGCAGGGTGACATCACTCAAAACAGCAGGGAGGGGAGGGGCCTAGGGGCTTTTAATATAATTACTGTACAGAAATAAGGAGTCGGGGGGAGAGAGAGAGAGAGAGAGAGAGAGAGAGAGAGAGAGAGAGAGAGAGAGAGAGAGAGAGAGAGAGAGAGAGAGAGAGAGAGAGAGGGGTACATGGAGACAGTGAGAGGAAATAACAGTGATTTGGCTCCCATACTGTAACCTCTGTAAAAAGATCATTGAATTGAGTAGAGAGAGAGAAAGAGAGAGAGAGACTTAGTGACATCAGGGATGCAGACAGGTAGTGAGGAAGGAGGAAGGAATGCAGACAGGTAGTAAGGGAGGCAGAGAGTGAGTGGCAGACGGGTAGTGAGGGAGGGGGAAGGAAGAAAGGGATGCAGAAGGGTAGTGAGGGAGGAGGAAGGGAGGTAGACGGGTAGTGAGGGAGGCAGACGGGTAGTGAGGGAGGAGGAAGGGAGGTAGACGGGTAGTGAGGGAGGCAGACGGGTAGTGAGGGAGGAGGAAGGGAGGCAGACGGGTAGTGAGGGAGGAGAAAGGGAGGCAGACGGGTAGTGAGGGACGCAGACGGGTAGTGAGGGAGGAGGAAGGGAGGCAGACGGGTAGTGAGGGACGCAGACGGGTAGTGAGGGAGGAGAAAGGGAGGCAGACGGGTAGTGAGGGACGCAGACGGGTAGTGAGGGAGGAGGAAGGGAGGCAGACGGGTAGTGAGGGACGCAGACGGGTAGTGAGGGAGGAGGAAGGTAGGCAGACGGGTAGCGAGGGAGGCAGACGGGTAGTGAGGGAGGAGGAAGGGAGGCAGAGGGGTGGTGAGGGACGCAGACGGGTAGTGAGGGAGGAGGAAGGGAGGCAGACGGGTAGTGAGAGACGCAGACGGGTAGTGAGGGAGGAGGAAGGGAGGCAGACGGGTAGTGAGGGAGGCAGACGAGTAGTGAGGGAGGAGGAAGGGAGGCAGACGGGTAGTGAGAGACGCAGACGGGTAGTGAGGGAGGAGGAAGGGAGGCAGACGGGTAGTGAGGGAGGCAGACGAGTAGTGAGGGAGGAGGAAGGGAGGCAGACGGGTAGGGAGGGACGCAGACGGGTAGTGAGGGAGGAGGAAGGGAGGCAGACGGGTAGTGAGAGAGGCAGACGAGTAGTGAGGGAGGAGGAAGGAGGAAGGGAGGCAGACGGGTAGTGAGGGAGGAGGAAGGGAGGCAGACGGGTAGTGAGGGAGGAGGAAGGTAGGCAGACGGGTAGCGAGGGAGGCAGACGGGTAGTGAGGGAGGAGGAAGGGAGGCAGACGGGTAGCAAAGGAGGAGGAGGGGGGGCAGACGGGTGGGGAGGGACGCAGACGGGTAGTGAGGGAGGAGGAAGGGAGGCAGACGGGTAGCGAGGGAGGCAGACGGGTAGCGAGGTAGGAGGAAGGGAGGCAGACGGGTAGCGAGGGAGGCAGACGGGTAGCGAGGGAGGAGGAAGGGAGGCAGACGGGTAGCGAGGGAGGCAGACGGGTAGCGAGGGAGGAGGAAGGGAGGCAGACGGGTAGCGAGGGAGGCAGACGGGTAGCGAGGGAGAAGGAAGGGAGGCAGACGGGTAGCGAGGGAGGCAGACGGGTAGCGAGGGAGGAGGAAGGGAGGCAGACGGGTAGCGAGGGAGGAGGAAGGGAGGCAGACGGGTAGTGAGGGACGCAGACGGGTAGTGAGGGAGGAGGAAGGTAGGCAGACGGGTAGCGAGGGAGGCAGACGGGTAGTGAGGGAGGAGGAAGGGAGGCAGCCGGGTAGCGAGGGACGCAGACGGGTAGTGAGGGAGGAGGAAGGGAGGCAGACGGGTAGTGAGAGACGCAGACGGGTAGTGAGGGAGGAGGAAGGGAGGCAGACGGGTAGTGAGGGAGGCAGACGAGTAGTGAGGGAGGAGGAAGGGAGGCAGACGGTTAGTGAGGGACGCAGACGGGTAGTGAGGGAGGAGGAAGGGAGGCAGACGGGTAGTGAGGGAGGAGGAAGGTAGGCAGACGGGTAGCGAGGGAGGCAGACGGGTAGTGAGGGAGGAGGAAGGGAGGCAGACGGGTAGCAAAGGAGGAGGAGGGGGGGCAGACGGGTAGGGAGGGACGCAGACGGGTAGCGAGGGAGGAGGAAGGGAGGCAGACGGGTAGCGAGGGAGGCAGACGGGTAGCGAGGGAGGAGGAAGGGAGTCAGACGGGTAGCGAGGGAGGCAAACGGGTAGCGAGGGAGGAGGAAGGGAGGCAGACGGGTAGCGAGGGAGGAGGAAGGGAGGCAGACGGGTAGCGAGGGAGGCAGACGGGTAGCGAGGGAGGAGGAAGGGAGGCAGACGGGTAGCGAGGGAGGCAGACGGGTAGCGAGGGAGGAGGAAGGGAGGCAGACGGGTAGCGAGGGAGGCAGACGGGTAGCGAGGGAGGAGGAAGAGAGGATGTGTAACATGTTTAATAAACAGAAAGGAAAAAATAGAAAGGATCTTTATATTTGTCACATGGACTTTGCTGCACAGTGAAATTATTCTTCTCATATCCTAGAGGTGTTCAGAAGCTGTGGTCAGAGTGCAGGGTCAGACATGATGCAGTGCCCTCGGAATACACAGGGTTAAGGGCCTTGCTCAGGGGCCCCAAGAGTAATACTGGTGATACAGTCTTAGACACTGAGCTACTACTTCCCCTTTGAGCAGACTGGGAGAACACACACACACACACACACACACACACCCACACACACAGAGTGCAGATTATAAAGTGAATGCAAATGGGTTTATAGACAAAACAATTAAGCATTTTGTCAAAAAAGGTCTGTGTGTGTGTGTGTGTGTGTGTGTGTGTGTGTGTGTGCGTGCATGCGCACAGATGTTAGTGGTTGAAGACAACACACTCACATGTATGCAATTAACATATAATCACTTTATCTGTATTTAAACCCTGTGTTAGTAAAAGAGTGGGAATTGTGTGTGTGTGTTGTGTTTATGTTCCTGGTTGTGTTCCGATCTGCATTAGGGCTCTTACAGTCGCTGCTCTAATCGACGATAATTAGCTGGCGTGCTGTGCACATTAAACGCTTTTAAACCTGCTGAAAGTCTCCAGCGTGGTTTTATCATAGCACCAAATTATATTACATTCCGTATACACACACACACACACACACACACACACACACACACACACACACATACACACACACACGTTTTAATACTTTTAGAGAGAGACAATAACAACAAAACAAAGCACATGAATTAGAGCACTTCTAAAACTCTGCCTTTCGTTGTCTCCAGGCCTACGTTCCGTTACTTCACGTGGCACACGTGTGTGTTGGGGATCATCGGCTGTGGAGTGATGATGTTTCTGATCAATGCCATCTACGCCTCAGCCAGCATCGCCTTCATGCTCCTCCTGCTGCTCCTCATCCACTATCTCAGTCCGACTAGCAGCTGGGGCTACATTAGCCAGGCGCTAATCTTCCACCAGGTAGAGAAACACACACACACACACGCGTGCGCACACACACACACACACACACACACACACACACCCTCAGGAGGGGACTGTCGCCAGGGGAACAGTTGCCAAGCGGCCGGGCGCCAGACATCCATCTGAGCATCTGTGTGCTCCCAAAGAGTTATTATAGCCACTTTACTTATTACACACACACACACACACACACACACACACACTCTTGTATACGTAAAGATGGATGTGTGTTTTGTGCTCAGTCACTCTCTACATCAGCACATTCATCACTGATTGGTCAGCAGTGACATGTTGGGGGCGGAGTCGTAATGATTGACAGTAGGGTCTCAAACATTTACCTGTCGCCTCATTCGAGATGCTCTGAGACACTGAGGGGTGGAGTCACGTGTCATGTGACCACACGCCATTCTGCTGCACACGTCAAGAAAAAAGCACTAAAGATGCTAAACTCTGATCCACACACCAGAGGGTGAAACACCACAGCAAGTGGACGAGTCACGGTCCAGTCCGATCCAAACACAGGTCTGATCCAAGTCATTAGTACTCAACATGAAAACATCTGGATGTAGTGTAGATATTACATCCTCCATACAGTACATCCAACACACACACACACACACACACACACACACACACACACACACACACACACACACACACTCGGTTCCTGTTAGGTTCCTACTGGATGGTAGTTCTCTTTCTCTCTCTCTGTCTCTCTCAGGTGCGTAAGTATCTGCTGATGTTGGATGTACGTAAGGATCACGTGAAATTCTGGAGGCCTCAGGTGCTTCTGATGGTAGCCAACCCTCGCACCAACATTGGCCTCATCACCTTCATTAACGACATCAAGAAGAGTGGCCTTTACGTCCTCGGACACGTCCAAACCGGAGACCTGGGTAACGCTGAACACCTCACATCTCTGTAGGACCTGAGCCTCAATATCACTGCAGTAACATCTGCAACCAATCAAAGTTCAGACGTGTATGAGAGTTCACGCGTGTATCAGAGTTTGGACATGTGATTATTGAGAGATCGTGTGTTTCACTGTTTAATCATTTCTTTTGGTCTTCAGTAAAAGAATTAGGGATACATTTCTTCCTTCATTTTTACTGTGTGTGTGTGTGTGTGTGTGTGTGTGTGTGTGTGTGTGTGTGTGTGTGTGTGTGTGTGTGTGTGTGTGTGTGTGTGTGTAGCCCTGCTTCCCTCTGACCCTCTACAGTGTCAGTACGACTCGTGGCTCTCGCTGGTGGATCACCTGAACATTAAAGCTTTTGTTAATCTGACCTTAGCTGATTCTGTACGACACGGAGTGCAGCACCTGCTCTTCATCTCTGGACTTGGTTAGTATACACACACACACACACACACACACACACGCTGTTCTAACATCAGTATAATTTGGG
The DNA here is from genome assembly GCA_039877035.1 of Silurus lanzhouensis. Classification (NCBI taxonomy): domain Eukaryota; kingdom Metazoa; phylum Chordata; class Actinopteri; order Siluriformes; family Siluridae; genus Silurus; species Silurus lanzhouensis. The sequence goes on from JBCEWE010001863.1 coordinate 17,151, forward strand.
TTTAAAGTATGCTGTGGTGCTGACTGCATGTCTGAGATATAGTGTTCCAGGATGTAAAGTGGAGGTGCAGTCTTTACACATTACCTGTAACTTGTTGCCATGGTGACACTGGAGACACCTTAGAAAAACGATACCGTTCTGCTTTTTTTTTTTTTTTTTAGCTAAAACTGTTAGTTTGTGATTTAGACCGTGACACAGAGTCTGGGTGAACTTTTAAATGTAAGGTGTGACTTTGGGCTCGGCGTCTTTTCACTCAGAATTTCACATCCTCGCAAACAAAAACTTCTCATCCAATCAGAATCCAGAATTGATTCGCTGTATAACTGATGATTGGTCTTGTTTTTCTTCTCTCAGGTGGTATGAGACCGAACACATTGGTTCTGGGGTTTTATGATGACATTCCTCCTCAGGACCAGCTCCAAGATCGTTCGTTCCACTCGACCAGATCTGTGGACGACCCGATGCTTTGCGAAGATCCAGAAGATCCTGTGTTTCATTTTCCTCCTCTTAGAGGCAGCATAGACGGAGCCTGGCAGGGGAAAGCCATCGGGCCTCAGGAGTACGTCAGCGTGATCGCGGACGCGGTGAAGATGCTGAAGAACGTAGCGTTGGCGAGGTACTTCTGCCAGTTTGACCACACTCGAGCTCGTTACAAGACCAGCAGCGTGTTCGTGGACGTGTGGCCCATCAACCTGCTCCGCCCCGACAGCTGCTCCTACGTGGACACCTGCTCGCTGTTCCTCCTCCAGCTCGCCTGCATCCTCAACATGACCAGGGCGTGGCGCAAGGCCAGGCTCCGCCTCTTCCTCTGCGTGGAGACTGGGCGGAGTCTGAAGGAGGCGGAGTGTAAGCTGGGTCAGCTCCTGAAGGATCTCCGGATGAAGGCGGACATCTACACAGTGGTGTGGGACGCTCAGGTGGCGCTGCACTGGCAGAGACGGAGCACCTCCAAACAACGCAAGAGGGACAGAGGAGAGGCCGAGGAGGAGGCGGAGCTAGAGCAAGAAGAGGAGGAGCTAGAGGAGGAGGAGGAGGAGTATGCTAATGGTTACCATTGCAACAGTTCCCGCCTTACAGATGACTACTTGCTTGCAGTAAATAGGCTGATCAGTGAGCAGCCCTGCCCCCCACCTGCCGTGCGTTTCCTGTATTTGCCCCGCCCACCAGCCGACACGCGCAGGTACTGTGACTACCTGCATCAGCTCGAGCTGCTGAGCCGCGACCTCGGACCTACGCTACTCATCCACGGGGTCACGCCAGTCATCACCACTGACCTCTGACATTGACCTCGACCTTGAATATGTGGAGTGACGAGTAAAAAAAAAATCTTCTTTTATTCCCTTCATCTCTCCTCACACAGAGACGGGACTGTGTTTGGACCTTACTCATCATAACACCACGTGATACACCACCCACACACGTGCACGTGTCATCCGTCTGTCCAACAACTGACTCACGTCACATCTTCACGTCTCTCTACTCTCACTGCACTTAGAAATCCTCCGTTTATTATTTTAATCGCAGAAAACGTGTTGTTTTTTTTTACTGGCGCTCACACACACACGCACACACACACACACACACACACACACACACACACGTTGCTTCCTCCGTCTTTTCCTATCAGGAGTTCAGGATCAACACAGAGAGAAAAGTGCAATGATTTTATTTAATTTCTGTACAGTACAGAACTGCAGGTGACACACACACACACACACACACACACACACAGTGTGATTTTTACTAATGAAATGGTTTCAGTTTTGTTCCGTTGCTGATGTTTGATTAAAATGGAGGATGTTTGTAAATAATTGATGATAAATAAAGCTGTAATAAATCTGTGATTCCTTCATTCAGAAGATGAAACACTTCCTCAGCTCATCTCACACTGCAGCAGCATCTACCATCATACAGTCATGAAATCAAACCTAAGAGTGATTTGGATTCACACTGAACTCTGCTCAAAGTCACGTCTATTAAATGTCAGTAATCAGATTGAATTTAAAGATGAGTCACGTGACCTTCTGCACAAACGAGACCCAAAACTGCACCGTTTGTGTTTATGACTCGATTCTTCACCCGAATGTTGAAGATTGTAGATGATGATGGTGAGGAGGAGGATGAAGAAGGTGTAGCTTTTGTGACGTGGTTCTTGTAAATATGTGGACTGTCGTGTCACTTCCTGTTGTGTTTGCTTTTCTGCATCTCGGAAGCTACGAGCTGAAACTCAGAGATGTTCATTTTGTGCTCCACAGACTCGGAACCACGCAGACGCTTTCTACATGGAGGAGGAGACAACACACACACACACACACACACACACACACACACACGTCTCTCTGTAATGACGTGTGAAAGCGAGTGATTTGGGTAAAGTTGGAGCTTGTTGTTGATGGTGAGATGATGAGCAGAACTCCAGATCTCACTCTGCCTTCTGATTCATATTTTACAATAAAGTTCAGTTTATTTACTTTATTTTACTGAGTTACTGAACTTCAGCAGGACAGAGACAGAGACATGTCTCTATCAGCTTCTTCCTTTCTTTTCCCTTCTTCTTTTCTCTTTTTTTTCTCAGTGTAATTAAATTAAAGGAGATGATTGTGAGAATCAGAAGTGAACTCGGTTCTAAACTTGGGCCTGATGTGGTTCTAAGAGGTTCTGATGAGGTGTGTGTGTGTGTGTGTGTGTGTGTGTGTGTGTGTGTGTGTGTGAGAGAGAGAGAGAGTTATTGAAAATGAAGGAATGCAGGTGTTAATTATTTTATAAAACAAATGAATATCAGTGAACTAAACTGAGTGTAAAATGATAAACTTTGTATACTGAACGGGTGTGTGTGTGTGTAAGTGTGTGTGTGTGTGTGTGTGTGTGTGTGTGTGTGTGTGTCTCGGATGCAGTACAATAAGGATATTGATGCCACCATTATTATCAGAGTTATCGCCATGGTGACGTGAGATGCCATAAGCAACCCCGCTGAGTGAAACACACACACACACACACACACACACACACACACACACACACTGCTCCCTTTTAAAGTCCAGTGCAGCTTCACACAAATTCTCTCAAGCTATTTTACTCTCTCTGGAAATTTTTGTTTTTGCATCTTAGAACTGATGTGTGTGTGTGTGTGTGTGTGTGTGTGTGTGTGTGCGCCCGCCTGCTCGCTTTGGTTTAAGGCCACAGGCAAATATAACATTTGTTTCAGTCATGCATCAGATGGGAAATTGGATAGTTTATGGTGTATGTCTGTGTGTGTGTGTGTGTGTGTGTGTGTGTGTGTGTGTGTGTGTTTCACAGATGGCTTGCTAGAACTTTTTGCAACATCATCCAGAGCTGAAGCACATTTCTGAAAGTCACAAGGTCATGCAGCAGCTACAGCGGGGTCTCAGGGGCAGTTGGCACAGACGTACCCCCACGTATTGGGGCAGAACCCTGTGCAACACTGCTGTCTGCATGGAGGCAACCTCTAAGGGCACCACATGGTGTTCCAGCTGGAGGTGGTGTAGAAAGGTTCTCCTGGGCAGGAGATTCTGCCTTTCAGGAACATGAAGGGTAATGATGAACATAAACACCAGCCCGGTCACGGTAAGAGCACTGTTTTACTGGGGGGGAAAGGTTCTGTAAAGGTTCCTCCGATTCTTAGGTTCTGCTATGAAGCATTTCAGATTGTAACCAAGCTGGTGGTGTTCTTCAAAGAATCAATTCTGATCAAGTGAAATATCACCATTATTAATTAGCACATGAATTCGTGTTCAGTGTTGTGGAAGAGTTCCTTCATTACCCATGATGCCTTGCTGATGTTGGTGTAGAGGAATTTGCCATCGCTTCAACTGCGGTCTAGTCACCAGTCCAGAAACCCGTCTTAGATGTTTCTACTTGTGAAATGCACACAGGTGATTTTAATTAGCTGCATAACTCAATCCTGAACACCAGGAACTTTCCTCACACACACTGATGTAACCTCTGCACTCGATAGGAGTGAGCGCAATCTCCACATCAAACACACACACACACACACAGTTGTGTTCCTCCTTCTTAGAGCTTCTGGTCTCACACACACACACACACACACACACACACACACACACACTGTGGGATTGTGACAGGGATTGATACACTTTGGCACGTTGTTCAGAGTGTTTGAAAATGGAGTGCATTTCCATTAAATGTGTGAGAGCACTGTGCATGACTCAAAGGGAATCGGTAAATGCTGGTTAAATTATGCACTTGCTCTGAATACTCACTCATGCTGTTATTTGTCTCAGTTATGTCAAGATGTTTTTTTCTCCTCTGGACCTCACTTTGAGCCGAGGCGTAGTGCTCTCACATTTCATACAAATGCGTTCCATATTCAGAGACGGATCTCAAACAGAAGGGCATAAATCTCTGTCAGACTGCTACAGCGTGAGACACGCCAGAGGAAGGAAGTGTGAGAGCCGTCTCCGTCTCCGTCTCTGTCTCTGTCTCTGTCTCAATCTCTGTCTCAGCCAACGACTAGCTCACTAATTAAACACTACAAACTCTCTCACTGCTGTTCCAGCACACAGCAGGAACACTGTACAGATCTGAACCTCCTGATTCTTCCTGTATTTACCTGAGAGAGAGAGAGAGAGAGAGAGAGGGGAGAGAGAGAGAGAGAGAGAGAGAGAGGGAGAGAGAGGGAGAGAGACACACCTGATAGAAGGTTTTTTTTTAGAAGGTCCCACTTTACAGTTCTGAGAGAAAAGACAGAAGGTTGGTGAAGAAAGGAGGCTTTGTCAGGATTTTAATGGATTTTGCATATGTACATATTTTAGACCCCCCCCCCTTTCTCTCTCTCTCTCTCTCTCTCTCCCCCTCTCTCCCTGCCATATCCCCCCCTCTCTCTCTCTCCTCCCACCGTCCCCCCCCCTCTCTCTGTCTGTCTGAGGTATGGAAGGAGAGAGAGAGAGAGATGGAGGTATAGAGGGACAGACAGAGGTGTGAGAGGTCACTCATACATACATGTTTATTTAAGTCTCAGTTTCACAACACACTCACTCACACTGTCATTCAGGCATAGCAGCAACACACACACACACACACACACACACACACACACACTCACACACACACTGAGTTATGGTGTTCTCAGTGCTACGCATCAACAAATTTAATCTACAGAGTCCTGTTATTTTATTCTCTCTCTCTCTCTCTC
>JBCEWE010001862.1:0-22316 GCA_039877035.1 Silurus lanzhouensis
CTTCCAGGACTGGAATCATACTATTTATGTCGATAATGTCAGGTGAGGAACATCTTCAGATGTCAGTGGAATGAACAGATATTCATGTTGTTGGTGTTGGTGTACTTATATGAATTTCTCAACTCTTTTCCCAGCATTCTTCCTGGAACTGATTCCTCCAATACACAAGGCATGAGGTAATATAGTAATAAGAGGTGTATTTATATACTATCTATAATCTATATTCTGTGGTGGGCCATCAGGGTCAGCAAGGCCAGTAGAAAAGGCCTTGCTGACCCTGATGGCCCACCACTATTTTTGTATGTGAATATGTATTCAGCTATTCCCAATAATCTATTCGCTTTATTTCATATTTCTCTTACTTGTGCTGCCTCTAGGAGTGTCTGTTCATGTTGCAGTTTCTATTCATTTAGATTTCATTCATCACTTATTGCTAGGGTCAAAGGAATCTGCCATGAGGCCTTCAAAATCGCCATCGCTTATACGTGTAGCGTAAAGTAAATGTTGCATGAAGGCTGTTCCTTTAACCAATCAGATTTCGGAGTTGGCAGCAATGCGACATGTGTACAGGTATGTGCGGGTGTACAGTAACGTCGGCATTTTCACATTCTTTTATTCGACGGTCAGAGAGGGCGCTAGTCAGAGCTCGCAAACCACATCTGTAGCAAAGTGCGCAAGGTAAAATGTTGGTGTTGATTTCATAGCTGTTTTTCCATTTTACAACGGCTGACAAAGGAGAAGAATTTGATTTGATCGCAAATACATTGTACAAGGACATTTACAAGAGCGACTTAAAAAAAATATATATATATTTGTACGTCAGGTTGCCAAAACATTTAAAAACACACTTTTTCTTCATTTCAAATCCCCAGGAAAACCAAAATGCACTGAAAACAATGCATTGATATTGATGCTTCTGCAGAGATGACGTATGCGGGTGCAGTGAAAGGAGACGTGTTGAAATGTGGTCTTTGGTTTTCTTGCTTTAGTAATGGCTCATTGTGTTGAGGTTGAACGAGATTCCTGTCTGTGATGTTATACTGCATTTCTGTTTAATATTGATGGTTTCTTTAGCCGTGGCGTCATAATGATGCTAATAAGAGGTGGATTGATTTAGGTAGAACTCCACTGAAGGCCTCAGTGTAAAATGCACGACCCACTAATGTCTATACTATACAAAGAATAGAAGTTTAATTGTTGTTTTTTTTAATTTTTTCAAGATACTCTTGTAGGCACTGCTGGTGTATCGAAACACTACAGGAAACTTCTAACAGATGCCGACATCACGAACAGACTGAAGAGCATTTCTCCTTCAGCCAGCTTTGCGTTGGATGACATCGCCGTAAACGCTATCGTATGAACCCTAATCCTCTTCTATCGTTTCGTTTTGGAATTCTGGAAGTTTTTTCAGGAAATTGTTTTAATGACGTGAATTCAATTATATTTTATTTGTATTGCGTTTTGTCGCTATACGTCCCTTGACGTTGTCCTAAGCAGCTTTACAAAATATATTTTGAGTCATAAATTTGTATCTATGATCCCTCTTCAGTGAGGCAGTGGTAAAGGAAAGTGGCAAGGAAAAAACCCCTGAGACCTCAGGTGAAATACATTTTTTCAACAGGGAACTGTGTGCCATCATTGTTGAGGTTATTGACTGTTAACTGATGGAAAATTAAAGGCAAAACTGTTGATGGCAATTCTTGAGCTTTTGCAAAGCAACCAAAGTTATTTTCCTGTTCTGTCTCTAGGAGGATGCAGCTCTATCTCTGCCATGTTAATCTATATTTTATGTGGCTCTCAGGACACGCCTCGGCCTCTGTATTGTTTTTGTTGTATGCAGTAATCATGTGCAGCCGATGTATCTTGTAATTAATGTAATCGCTTTTCCAGAAAACTGTCCGGCTGAGGAGTCTCACTGCATTATAAATGGCCAGAAACAAGAACATCAGTCACCCATTTCATCCCATGCTTCCCATACAAAGAGCAGAATGCGTCCAGGACTTGGTGTGTATATAATGGACTTTGCTGTATCATTGAAAATTGTAGTAATTTGCTACAATAACTGGTATAATTGCTACAATTGCTACTATTTCTAATAGATCTATCCATCTCTCCATCAATCCATCCATCCATCTACCCACTTACCTACTTACCTACCTATCTGGTGCTCTGCTGTATGATATGATTTGTCTATCTACAGATATAATGCCAAGGTCTGGAGTGTAAACAAGCTTTCTTCTCTCTTTCTCTTTCTCATTCTCTTTCTCAGCATGATCAGCCCGGACAATTATTCCTCTTTCTGGGACCAGCCAGATCTCCTGAACTGCACAATATAGAAGACATCAAAGTTTCACAAGGTGCCATTTCGTTTTTTTTAAAACCCTTGAAACTAATTATTAATTGATTCAAGATTAACAGTCGTATGCTTTGTTTGAAACAGAAAACGCAGCGGACGTGGCTGTTCAGCTCGCCGACATCACAAACAACGAGCTTTCCACAGATGAGCTGTCGAAGGTGGTCACCGTGGTGACGAAGCTGGTAAACGTGGCCCGAATTAATGTCTCCTTGGCTTCCACTGTGGTCACTATCATTTCCAATGTGATGATCAGCTCCGAGCCGGTGCAGCTGGCTGCCTCAGATATGTAGGTTTTTATTTTTAATGATAGGATTATGTTCATGTGTACAAGAACTTTCATAGATCCATAGTTTAGTGTACAGTATATCGGGAATGTGAATCCCCATAACTGTGGCTGACAAGATTCACATCTCCATGCACAATACAAATGAAGCAGCCTTTGTAGTGCAAATGAATAGAAAAAAAAGATTAAATAAATCCAGATGTTCTTTTCCTGTTCTGTCCAAGCCACTACTGTCAGAATATATTGCTGTATATTCGGCAGAAATTTGACACATAATGCTCTGAAATGTGCTCCCTTTCGTCCCCTTACTTTCAGGGCACTAAAAACCATGGACAAACTTGTACAGAAGATTGAGTTTGATGGTCCTTCCTTGACTATCACTTCCAAGAACCTGGCAGTGGGAATCTCAGCTATCAACTCCAGCAGCTTTAGTGGAGCCAATTTCAGCGCCTTTATGGCTACAAATTCCTCGGATCCTCAGGTACATGCCATGCCTCATATTTCTGTGTCCTGTTTCTCCATGTCTTGTGCACATAGGCTTAAATGTGAATGGTACAAGCCTGGGGCGACTGGGGGTCCATTGATAAAGGCATTATACAAATATAAATGGAATTCAATTCAGTTAAACTTTCATGGGGTGTTAGTCAGGTGGACTTATAATGTACCTTAAAAGGTACCTTTTCTCACTCTCTGTTTTGTATTGTTTTAAGATTTTATAATCTCACTCTTGATGTCACCCATATGAGGATGGGTTCCCCTTTTGAGTCTGGTTCCTCTCAAGGTTTCTTCCTCATGACATCTAAGGGAGTTTTTCCTTTCCACAGTCTCCACAGGCTATCAGGGATAAACACACATCATTCCCATTCATTCTTAAATTCTGTAAAGCTGCTTTAAAACAATGTCCATTGTAAAAAAGCGCAATAGAAATAAACTTGACTTGACTTTTACACCGAAGTGCCCTTGATCGTCTTGTGGGTGTCACCAAAGTGGGCCTCAGGAATCAAGGGCACCATTTAGGGCAAGGGTTCTCCCTCAAGCAGTATAGTCATCAAGTCTCACCTCAGGTTCTGACAACGTAAAGCAGACGGTTTTCTCATAGCCCCTTGGTGAAGATGACATTCTTCTCCAAAAAATTCTGGAATGTCCTTCTTTCTCTTTTTTTCCCAGATTGATTTCGAGTCAGACATCAGTAACTCCTTAGCTCGCGTCTCGCTGCCTGCCACTTTGCTTCATAACATGAGCGATGCTGATATTGAACTCGTCTCCAGAATTAACTTTATGTTCTTCAGCAAAACGGGACTCTTCCAGGTGAGTGCAACGAGTTTTTTTCAAACGTTTCATAGCTCGGATCACATTGCTAGCATGTACTGTTGATGCCACTTGACACAATACATAGTACAAATCGAATTTCTGCTAATTCTGATATTATGGGTATTTGTATCTACAGTATTTTGGATCGGTAATGGTAAGGTTCATGGATTTGTGGTGATTGTGCATACTAGCATGACGTATAATATATAACATGCATTTGTCCACTTTATTATCCAATCGGCCAATCGTGTGACAGCACCAGTTTCAATTCATGTTTGGATCAAGCATTGCTAGGTCCTAAACCCTCAACTGCTTATTATTTATATAAATATATATAAATATATAATTGCTAGTTGCTCTCAAATGCCATATTTGTATCTCAGAAAAATCTTTTTCATACACAACAGTCTCTAGAGTTTAGATTTTTTTGGGCTGTTACATCATTTACTGGTTGGATAACTGTATGAGTGTACATGTGTTCTGAATAAAGTGGATGATGAGTGTAAATACATTATTATGCCAGGGTCAGTCTGAATACTGGATTGTGATTGGCTGGAAGTTCAGGTGTTGTGTGTTACACAGATTGCAAACCCATCCAAATAAATGTAATCTTATGGCACTACTTTATCTCTGGGTGTGATCTGGAGCAGCAGGATTCCAGATCTGACGAGCCGAATATATAAAATGCGTCCATTCAGTCAATTTTAAACTCGTCAATATTGGGAAATAACCATGATATAATGTATAAAATGATAATCCACGGCTAGCTGTAAGGCCTTACACCATTTTAATGCTTCACCTCGGGCCATTCTTCACCTCCACTTTGTGCAGTACCATTGTATCCCATCACACTCAGCCCTGGATTATCACCTTACAATATACGGTATATTTAATATTTAACTTATAATTTTTATGTGTAACAAAAGTGTTCTTCTGACATTGCTTTGCTAAGTGTGACCTCAAAATCCTAATCAGGTGTGACATCGTTTATAAATCCCTAATCTAAACTAATCTAAGGTTTAGATGCCGGCAACATTAACATTACAGTGAATTGCTTCCTGTAGGATCAGCAGAACAACGGCCTGTCGCTCAACAGTTATGTGGTGGCCAGCAGTGTGGGAAACTTCTCCATCAGTAATCTTAAAGACCCTGTGCAAATAGAAATCTCCCATCTGCAGCATCAGGTATTCTGACCACAGCACACCTTCACAGCACCTTTCAGGACTCTTACACAGAATTAACTCCATTACAAACCCATGGCAAAATCTGACAGATCGATCGATCGATCGATCGATCGATCGATCGATCGATCTATCTATCTATCTATCTATCTATCTATCTATCTATCTATCTATCTATCTATCTATCTATCTATCTATCTATCTATCTATCTATCTATCTATCTATCTATCTATCTATCTATCTATCTAATGTCTGTCTGTCTGTCTGTCTCTGTTTAACTGTTTACCTATCTATCTATCTGTCTGTCTGTCTGTCTGTCTGTCTGTCTGTCTGTTTAACTGTTTACCTATATAACTGCCTATCTGTCTGTCTGTCTGTCTAACTGTTTACCTATATAACTGCCTACCTATCTATCTATCTATCTATCTATCTATCTATCTATCTATCTATCTATCTATCTATCTATCTATCTATCTATCTATCTATCTATCTATCTATCTATCTAATGTCTGTCTGTCTGTCTGTCTGTCTGTCTGTCTGTCTGTCTGTCTGTCTCTGTTTAACTGTTTATCTATCTATCTGTCTGTCTGTCTGTCTGTCTGTCTGTCTGTCTGTCTGTCTGTCTGTCTGTTTAACTGTTTACCTATATAACTGCCTATCTGTCTGTCTGTCTGTCTATCTGTCTGTCTAACTGTTTAACTGTTTAACTGTTTACCTATATAACTGCCTATCTATCTATCTATCTATCTATCTATCTATCTATCTATCTATCTATCTATCTATCTATCTATCTATCTATCTATCTATCTATCTAATGTCTGTCTGTCTGTCTGTCTGTCTGTCTCTGTTTAACTGTTTATCTATCTATCTATCTATCTATCTATCTATCTATCTATCTATCTATCTATCTATCTATCTATCTATCTATCTATCTATCTATCTATCTATCTAATGTCTGTCTGTCTGTCTGTCTCTGTTTAACTGTTTACCTATCTATCTATCTGTCTGTCTGTCTGTCTGTCTGTCTGTCTGTCTGTCTGTCTGTCTGTCTGTCTGTCTGTCTGTTTAACTGTTTACCTATATAACTGCCTGTCTGTCTGTCTGTCTGTCTGTCTGTCTGTCTGTCTGTCTGTCTGTCTGTCTGTCTAACTGTTTACCTATATAACTGCCTACCTATCTATCTATCTATCTATCTATCTATCTATCTATCTATCTATCTATCTATCTATCTAATGTCTGTCTGTCTGTCTGTCTGTCTGTCTGTCTGTCTGTCTGTCTGTCTGTCTGTCTGTCTGTCTCTGTTTAACTGTTTATCTATCTATCTATCTGTCTGTCTGTCTGTCTGTCTGTCTGTCTGTCTGTCTGTTTAACTGTTTACCTATATAACTGCCTATCTGTCTGTCTGTCTGTCTATCTGTCTGTCTAACTGTTTAACTGTTTAACTGTTTACCTATATAACTGCCTATCTATCTATCTATCTATCTATCTATCTATCTAGCTAGCTAGCTAGCTAGCTAGCTAGATACCTGATGCTTTGCTTGGATTCTTCTGATGTATATAAAGAATAATAAGAGTTAAATGATCATGTTCTGTGAATAATCATACACAGGCACATTTCCACCTCCTTCTCATTTGCTCGCTTTGAAATGTGAAAGTTATTAACAAACAGTTTTTTGTTGTTGTTTTTACTAGTGGAATCTAAATCGGTTGTGCGTGTTTTGGGATTTCAGCATCGAAAGTAAGTGTGCTTTAGTTTGATCGTCTCAGATCTCAAGGATGTCGTATCTTTATACCGTGAGAGGTGAAGCTCATGTGTTACTGTATTATTACTTCTGTGCAGATGGCACTGGAGGCTGGAATAGTGAGGGATGTACGGTCAGCCCCGAGTCCAACAGCAACAGAACCATCTGCCTGTGCAACCACTTAACACACTTTGGTGTTCTGATGGTGAGACAGACATCCTCTTATTGATTTATGATGATGATGATGATGATGATGATGATGATCAGACAGACAGATAGACAAGATCTAGAAAATTTCCCTCTGGGATAAATGAAGTTATTTGTCTGACTTGACTTTTGCTTGTGTAGGACCTGAGCGGAGCGTCGGCGCACATCAACGAGAGGAACAGCAAGATTCTGATGTTCATCACGTACATCGGCTGCGGGATCTCGGCCATCTTTTCGGCTGTAACGATTCTCACTTATGTTGCCTTCGAGTGAGTTTCAGAAATCCGAACTGAAATTTCTTCTGCTCGTTACCTAGAACTATGAGACCATTTTGTGTTTTAGAAAGGTCATCAAAAAAGAGTTTTTATAATTTTTTCGAGACTTCTCACATGGACAGCTATTTTATATGATGAAAATTAGTTACCTGACCATAAGATTTGTATGTATTTGTAAGATGTTCATGAATACAATAAAGCATTAAAGCCAACGTATAAGAAATGTTTTGACCCTGGCACTCGTAGGAAATTGCGTCGAGATTACCCGTCCAAGATCCTGATGAACCTGAGCACCTCGCTGCTCTTCCTCAACATGATGTTCCTCCTGGACGGCTGGCTGGCTTCCTATGACATGGAGGGGTTGTGTATAGCCGCGGCTGCTTTCCTGCACTTCTTCCTGCTCACCTCGTTCACCTGGATGGGACTTGAGTCTGTTCACATGTACATCGCTTTAGTCAAGGTCTTCAACACCTACATCCGGAGGTACATCCTGAAGTTCTGCATTGTTGGATGGGGTAAGTCGGAGTTCAGAGCTTTGAAATGTGGATTCTGTTGTTCAATGGTACAAAATTATCTATTTTAACAGTGGGAAGGGATTTAATGGACAGACAGACAGACAGACAGACAGAAAGAAGGCAGGCAGGCAGGCAGGCAGACAGACAGACAGACAGACAGACAGACAGACAGACAGACAGACAGACATGCTTTTTTATGCATTATTGATCATATTTTTCCTGTCTATTTTTCAGGCCTACCAGCTGTCATCGTAGCCCTTGTGTTGGCTATTAACAAAAATTTCTACACAAATGAGTTTTATGGTAGTGCGGAAAACGGCAAATTGTACGTTCACACCTTCATCACTGCACATCAAAACATTTGAAACAATTTTCTTTTTTTAACAAAACTGTCAACTAATGACGTTTCTTGTCCCATGCTTCGTGTCTCGTGTCCTTACAGTTGCTGGATCGGAAACAAATACGTGTTCTACGTGACGTGCGTGGCCTACTTCTGCGTCATCTTCCTCCTGAACGTCGCCATGTTCATTGTGGTGATGATGCAGATCTGCGGGCGGAACGGGAAGCGGAACAACCGCACGCTGCAGGAAGAAGTGCTGCGGAACTTGCGCAGCGTCATCAGCCTTACCTTCCTGCTCGGCATGACCTGGGGCTTCGCCTTCTTTGCCTGGGGGCCTGTCAATCTGGCCTTTATGTACCTTTTCACAATTTTTAACTCCCTGCAAGGTGAGTGGTTTGGGGTTCAGAAACACATCCAGATTTTTTCTAAAAGAAGCTAAAACACCTGATTTACCTTTAGATATCACTCAAAAAGATTTAAGGGTAAGAAAGCAGCTAATCCAGTAGTTTTTAAAGAGTGGTGTACGGCCCTCTAGTGGGCATTAAAGGCATGACAGTGGGGGGGCACAATAAATGGCAGAATTTATATAATTTTTTGTGTTCGTTATTTTTCATATATAATTTTCACAATTAAAAATAAATCCTGGCAAAAACACAGCTAACCAGTCATGAACAATTTGACCATTTTGAACCAATTATTTATATGACTCTAAATGTATATTAGCTTACCCATAAATAAATAAATAAACAAACAAACAAATTTTTTTTTTTTTGTCAAATCTTATGCACCCAACAGGGTTGTTCATCTTTGTATTTCACTGCGCCCTGAAAGAGAATGTGCAGAAGCAGTGGAGAAGATACTTATGCTGTGGAAAGTTACGTTTGCCAGACAATTCAGGTACACGTACAGTTTTCTTTTGTTTGTAGGAAATAATGGTGGAATTCTAGCACACACAGGTCTAAAGTTTGAGGACACTCGAACTGGGAAGATGTTCCACTGGATTTTTGTGGAGATCTTGCACTCCAAATCATGTATAGAGCAAGGGTTTGGGTCTCCAAGTTCAAGGAAAAAATTGATCCTACCACTTCCAAATACATTCAATATAATTGTGTATCTTCAACTTTGTGGTAACAATTTGAGTTTGTTTTTTTTTTTAATTCAAGACTGGAGCAAGACAGCCACAAACAACACCAAGAAGGTGAGCTCAGATAACATTGGAAAGTCCTTGTCCTCCAGCTCGTATGGGTCCTCCACAGCCAACTGGACGTCCAAGGCCAGGCTAACGCTAAACCCTTTTGCAAAGCGACACAGCAGTTCAGGTGAGTTTGCGGGATTTTATGGTTGTCTAAGTGCAGCTTTTATGTCCACTTGGGATACGGAAACGAAACTGCTAATAAACACCTTAATTCAATGATGAAACCTTTCCATAGCTTGTTAGATGTTTAGATCATTATAATTTGTATGGTTAAAAGTATTGGGACACCTGACGTTTTACAGCCATATGTGGTTCTTTCTTAAACTGTTAACACAGAATTAAAGGCACACAATTGTAGCGCACGAACACGGTAGCATGAAGATCTGCTTTACGTGGGTTGGATATGTGTGTGGAAGATCTTGAGTGACCTGCTATAGAGCTCAAACCCTATTAAACACATTTACTAACAGCCCTGTAGCTGAATGAAATCTCACAAATTAATAGATGGATGGATAGATGGATGGATGGATGGATGGATGGATGGATGGATGGATGGATAGATGGATAGATAGAAAAAGACAGACAGTCAGATGTTCAGACAGTAACAGTTGAACAGTTATATTGAAAGACAGACAGACAGACAGACAGACAGACAGACAGACAGATAGATAGATAGAAAAAGTCGGACAGTCAGATGTTCAGACAGTTAACAGTTAAACAGTTATATCGACAGACAGACAGACAGACAGACAGACAGACAGACAGACAGACAGACAGACAGACAGAAATTGACGATTGCATAAAAAAGTCTGACAGGAATTTAAAAAAACAAATGCTAATGATTTTAATATTTTTATTAAATTGCACTGCAATGTCTCATATTAGTTTGAATTAGCAAGAATTAGCCGCTCTTGTACCTAATGCCAGAGTTGTGTGTCGGTTCTAGACTATGGCGTGACGTTCAGGTGCGTAAATCTTGCTCACGTTAGAGCTATCTATTATCCGGTAACGATTTACACTAAGTGTGATTTAACTCCTTTTAACATTAGCATGAACATGACATGTGGATTAATAGTACACATGTAACCGTAACTAGCACAGTGTGACTAGCAGTGGTCTTAATAATTAATGGTTGTTTATTGTATACAATTTTGAGTCTGAACAATTTTGTTTTACTTTAAGTACTAAAATAAGTTGATATATTTAATACTTTTATAAATGATGTAATTTTTAAACCAGTTTTCTATCATTTTGTGGAATTATTTGTATAAAAATTTGTGTGTGTGTGTGTGTGTGTGTGTGTGTGTGTGTGTGTGTGTGAAAGAGAGACTCAAGTTTAACGAATTGTATGTGTTTGCGTTTGTGGGAGTAATGAATTGTCTCTGCGTATGCGTGTGTGTGTGTGTGTGTGTGGTGTGTGTGTGTGTGTGTGTGTGTGTGTGTGTGTGTGTGTGTGTTTTTATGAGACTCAAAACTAACGATTTGTCTCTGTGAGTGTTTGTGTGTTGTATGTGTGTGAGAGTCGAGACTAATAAATTGTCTCTGTGTGTTTGTGTGTGTGTATTTGTGTGTGAGTGATACTCAATATAAACAATGTGTTTGTGTGTGTGTGTGTGTGTGTGTGTGTGTGTGTGTGTGTGTGTGTGTGTGTGTGTGTGAGAGAGAGAGAGAAAGAGAGAGAGAGAGAAAGATTATTGACCTGTCACTGTGTGCGCGTGTGTGCGCGTGTGTGTGCGCGTGTGTGTGCGCGCGTGTGTATGTGTGCGCGTGTTTGTGTGTGTGTGTGTGTGCGTGTGTGTATGAGACTCGAGATTAATGAATTGTCAGTGTGTGTGTGTGTGTGTGTGTGTGGGTGAGAGACTCGAAGGTTAACAAATTGTCTGTGTGTGTGTGTGTGTGTGTGTGTGTGTGTGTGTGTGTGTGTGTGTGTGTGTGTGTGTGTGTGTGTGTGTGTGTGTGACACTCGAGGTTAACAAATTGTCTCTGTGTTTGTGTGTGTGTGTGTGTGTGTGTGTGTGTGTGTGTGTGTGTGTGTGTGTGTGTGTGTGTGGTTTAAAAGCATTTTGAAATAATATTTTATGTGACTCAGGACTAACAAGTCGACTTGTAAATATAAATATAATATATTTTTGTGTGTATTTTCAGGTAAACCATATTCTATTCCGGTCAGTCAGAAGTGCAGCACTTCCGATCTGGACGCCTCGTCCTCCTCGTCCTCCATCCTGCCTGTTCACCAAGTCCTGGACAAGGTTAAAGGCTACTGTTCGGTGCGCTCGGACAACTTCTATAAAAACATCATCTTATCCGACAGCTTTAGCAACAGCACCAAATTTTAGACCGAATAATATCTGAAAAAACCACGAGTCACAGCGTATCAACTTGATCGACCCCCTGACCTTAAACAGCAACGAGCGTCAAATCATTTACACCCGTTTCACTCAAAATCATGTTTTATTTCTGTCGCTTTTAACAACCGACTGAAATAATAATAATTTAAAAAAAGAATATACATTTTTAAATCCGCAATACACTTAGTGGCCAAAAGTATTTGGACACCAGTCTTATCCAGACACTGCTTCTTCTCCAGAAAGTTGTATACGATGTCTTTGGATGTGGAAGCTTAACATTTTCCCCTGTCATTTAAACATCTAGCATCACAATGCTACTGTGCATGAAGCCAGTTCCATGAAGATATGCGGTTCATGAGCTGGAAGTGTGTGGAAGAACTTGTTGTAGAGCTCAATTACTTCGCCTCCTCACCTACATCGGTACCCCTAAAATTCGCACAAATCTCCACAAAATCTAGTGGAACATCTTCCCAGAAGAGTGGAGCTTACTTTAAGAGCAAAAATATGGAATGGGTTCCTCAAAAAGAAGCACATATCAATCCAAAGGTCAGGTGTCCACATACTTTTGGCCACACAGTGTATGAATCCCTATAAAGAATAGGAGTGTATTTTTACATACTGTGATGTTCAGTCTGACTCTGTGTGTGTGTGTGTGTGTGTGTGTGTGTGTGTGTGTGTGTGTGTGTGTGTGTGTGTGTGTGTTGGGTGATATGTAAATATCCATTATATATTTAACCGCTTTCTGTACATACATGGCGGCGTTGTATTTTTTTATTTTTTTTTTATTTATACGTCTGCTTCGTCAGAAAAAAAAGAAAAGTCTTGAAGCGAAAGCTCCAATGTTTCCTTTCCATTAACAAAAGAAGCCAAGTAAACGTTCCCGCTGTATGATTAACGCCTACACGTTGTATATTTTGCTTTATTATTATTAGAATTTTTTTTTTTTTCATTTTTTTTTTTTTTTTGTAAATGTTTAAGGGTTTTTTTGTATCGTTTTTTATTTATACTTCTGCTTCATTGGAAATAAAAAATAAAATAATACAGGATAATTTTGTGTCTTTTTTTTTTATATGAGGGGAAAAATGTGTGTGTGTGTGTGGTGTGTGGTGGTGTGTGTGTGTGTGTGTTACCTGCATTGCATGTCTCTTTTGCACATCTTTTGTAATAATGAAGCTGATGGAGTTAAAACACACACACACCACACACACACACACACACACACACACACACACACACACACACACACACACACAATTGCAGTTACTTACTCAGACATGCTTACACATTTACTCACACTCTCAACAGACACAGACAAACGCACACACAGTGGATAATGAAGTCAGAGTTCAAGTCCGGGGTCAGACGTCTGGGGCAGACGTCCGGAGGCCAAATGTCCGATTCAGACGTTACAATCCACCAATGACCTTCATACTACGGTAAAATATCAGCGACACAAACTCCTTCACCTGCTCTGCTCTCATTCACACACACATCCTACACACTACTTACTTTAACCCAGACCCTAAAACTCAAGTTATTTATAGCAACCAGGAAGTCGTTCCCCTTCCCACAATCTTCACGTCTTTAAATACGGTTTAAAAAAAGAAACTTTGTACTTTATTCGTTTTTTTTTTTTTTTTTTTTTTTTTTTTTTTTTTTTTTTTTTACACCACCGTTCTCACACAACCTATCATTCTGTTGTTGTTTTTTTCTACCTGCCCAGAAAACAGGATGTCCACAAATTCTTTCCAGAGTTTTCTTGTTAAAAAAAAGAAAAGAAAAAAAAGGCATTTCCTGTAAAGCTTGTGGAGGAAACCTGACATCCACCAAAATGAAGATTATTCATCCTCCTGTACAGAATGACAGTACAGTCTTTTTCCTTTTTATTTTCCCTCCCAAAAACGTATAGATTATACCGCCAAAAGTTTGTGGACACCCGACCATAAGATGTTTCTTTTTGAGCGTCTCATTCCACGTATAGTCCAAATGTGCTCTTATAAGAAGCTTTACTCCTCCCATAAGATGTTCCTTTAGATTTTGTGGAGATTTGTGAGCTCACCAATTCATTCCAAAGGTGTTCAATAGAGTTTGAGCTCCATAGCAGGGCATTCGAGATCCTCCACCATATCCAATCTAAAGCATATCTTCAAGAAGCTCATTTTGTGCACAGGAGCATCACAACTTTGGATGGATCAATGCGGTTCCAAATTTCAAGGAAGAACCATATATGGTGGGTGTCCCAATACTTTTGCGTACATAGCGCGCGTGTGTGTGTGTGTGTGTGAGAGAGGTGTGTGCGGTGTGTGTAATTTTAAATAGAAGCAAGGGATTAACTCAGTATAGCTATTTAGAAAATGACTGGTCCTCGATGCTGTGGGAAACGTCTCAAAACACCATTAACCGCCACCATAATTACACTGTTTACTTCTGTACACTTTTTAGAAACGTTTCTTTTCCTTTTTTCATCGAACAAAGACCGAATTTGTCATGCTACCCTGCAGGTTACATTTTTTGCTAAATGGACCCATGTTCTGTATTGTCGTTGAGGCACATCATTTCATTTTCACATCAGTTTTTAACCCAAAATCTCAAACATGGAGACTTAGAGTTTTGGAAAATTCAGGTAAGTAAACCAATCGTTCTTTATGTAAAAATCTATTTATTTTTTTTTATAAATAATCAAAGTTATTAAAATAAGTAACAGCGTATCAACATACTGACATTTCTATGCATATGTACATATTCCCCAATATTTACTATAAGTTGGTGGAGAACCTGAGCCTAAGACTGTCCTTCGTTTTGCATCCCATTCCACATTTAGTCCCCATTTGTTCCTATCATAAGCTCCATTCTTCTGGGAAGATGTTTCACACCAGATTTTGAGGAGATATTTTATTTAGAAGTCAGGTACTGATGTAGTTAAGGTGAGGAGATCTGGGGTGCAGTCAGCAGTCACATTCAGTCCAATGGGTTTAAAAAGCTTTATAGCAGGCCACTTAAGATCTTCTACTCCAGTCGATGTAAAGCAGATCTTCATGTAGCTGGCTTTGAATCTGATTTAAGTAAAGGGACAATTATTTTTGTGGAGAAAACACATATGGATGGAAAAGTCTGGTGTCCCAATAGTACACATATGTTTTTCTTAGATTTTCTTTGAGTCATAAAATAAACCCCAAAGAACGTGTTTTTGTCCATAAAACTGTCCCGAAAAAACACTTCATGGACACTCCATAGTCCTGTTATTCCAGTGTCTGGGTTTTTCAGGGTTTGGATCTTCTCAATGACTTACATTTGTATTGGTAATCATCTCATCTATATAAAACTGAGAATCTGAAGAGTTAAGACCCTCTTGCTCATGTCCTCATGACCTTTCTTTCCTTCAGTGTCTGAACATTTTCAATCACTTCATGATCTGGATCTTCTCAAGTCCTCTTTTTTTGAGTCGTCCTACATTATTTGTAGAAATCTAAACCTGAAACCAAATTCCAGTGAAACTGCTTCGCAATCGATTTCCAGAGAGCTGAATACACTCCTAAAAGTTTTTTTTTTAAGTAGAAATGCAGCTCATTGGATTCCTCCTGGATCTTGGGTTCTATCTGAGATAGAGTTTCCAGGCAAGGATGCAGTATCTCGCTAGCAAATCGTAGCCTTTCTTTCCAGCATTCGATTAGCAAATATAATGTGTATTGTCAGGTTTCAGCAGGGCGACAAACACTTAGCATACTAGATGTAAGGATCAAAGCAGTGTAAGGAACGGCGTCTCAAGAACGGCGTCTTCTCAGTTTCACTCGGGTTTTATATTGTGTGGGGAACGTCCTTGGAGAGGACCCCAGGGTCGGATTATCAGCTCTGAGATGAGAGAAAAGGTTTAGTAATAATTCTATATTTTTAGGTAAATATTAATAATAATGCACTACAAATGCAGTACCTGCTCGAACAGAAGGTGGTGCACTCTCTGTCTTTGTTGGTTGTGCAAAAACAGCGTTCCACGTGTCTTCTGCGGCGCATTGGGAGGAAACCGACACCATATGGAATCACATGACTGGAAAGGAAATGTGAAAATACACAAATATAAGAATTTGACAGGTGTCTTATACGAGTTCTTGCATTGTGGTGTTGTTCAGGTCAGGGATGGTACCTGGGTGTGTTCACCCAAACGATTCCAATGTGACAGAAGTACACACACTCCCTGTCCTTCAGGTTCTCACAGGAGCAGCGTTTCTCACGGTGTTGAGGCTCGTGGTCGAGCTGCGTGGGTAAACCTCTTCGTTCGTGAGGTGCATGTATGGAAGCGACAAAAGCTGGAGGATAGAAGAAATGGAAGGCTTGATAGATATAAAAGTCTCCTGTTCTACTACAAAGCTGTTCAAGAACATCCAGGACGTTTGTTTTTTCTTGTACGGACAAGATTCATTTGTTTTAATAGGGAAGGCTTATGATACAGTAACATGTTACTCATTACATGTTGTTATATATCATCACTTTGTCATTACCTGCTATGAGATGGTATCACATGCCATAACCTGTAATTACATGTCATCGCATGTTATTGTATATTGTTACCTGTAATTACATGCTGTTACCCGTCATGATCTGTAATTTCATGTTGCTACCTGTAACTACATACTATTCACCTGTCATTACATGTTATTATATGTCATTGCGTGCTATTACTTGCCATTACATGTCATGTCATTACAAACTATTGTTATTGCATATCGTTACCTGTCATTGTAACTTGTTGTCATTGCCTGCCATTACTTTTCATTACATGTATTTTATTGTATATTTTGACCTGTCATTACATGTTGTTATCTGTTATTACCTGTAATTACATGATGCTACCTGTCATTACATATTGTCATTACATGTCACATGTTGTTACCTGTCATTGCTTGCTATTACCTGTTGTTATCACATTAAATGCTATTACCTGACATTATTGCATATTATTGTAATTTGTATTGTAACTGTCATTGCATGCTATTATCTGTCATTACCTGCTAGTACATGTTGCTATGCTATAACATGTTACAATGTCATTAAACACAATTGCCTTTCATTAGCATGTTATTGTATATTGCTACATGTTTGCGTTTGTATTGACTGTTATTACATTTTGTTATTGTATATTGGTGCTTGGTCTTTACATGTCATCGTAACTGTGATTTCATGTTGCTACCTGTGATTACATATTATTTACCTATTACACGATGCCATATGTCATAACATGCTGTTCCCTGTTATTACCTGTTATTACATATTATTGCATATCATTGTACACTGACCCAGAGGCTCGGATCTCAGCCACGGAGAGCAACAGAAGAAAAGTAACCACAGCCCAGTGTTACTTGTGATCGTCTTAACCTACGGTGCGATTGTCACTAAACTCAAGCCACACGTCAATCACATCAGGGGCAACATGGTGATGTGATTAGATTTGTTCTATCCTAAATTATCGCTGAGGTATAGTAAAGAATTTATTATAGTCGGGTAACAATACAGTGCAGTACAGAGGCTCGGATCTCAGCCAAGGAGAGCAACAGAACAAAAATAATCACAACCCAGTGTTACTCGTGATCTACTTAATCTATGGTGCGAATCTGGTGTGAATCGGAGAAAGTCCCCCCCCCCAAAAAATATACCAAGCCTGTGTGTGTTTTTTGGGTAAAAAATGCGTCGTTCTGCGATTACGCCAAATTCCTGCCACGCTTTGAGGTCATCGAGGGCGACAACACGGCGTGAATAGTTTCCTTCTATTGTACTCTGTATTTGAGGTATAGTACAGAAATCATTATCGTTAGGTACACAGCCTGACCTTCTTAACGTGGATCCCTTACATCATGATATTAATTTTTATTACATGTCCTTATGTAATTCATTGCCATTACTCTTCATTACTTGTTATAACCTGTCATAATTAGTTCTCATTACCTGATGTAACATGCCGTTATCTTTCATTAATTCTTATTACTTGTCATCATTTTTCTTTTACGGAGAAGATTAATTCGTTTTAATAGGGAAGGCTTATGATACAGTAACATGTTACTCATTACATGTTGTTATATATCATCACTTTGGCATTTTCTGCTATGAGATGGTATCACATGCCATAACCTGTAATTGCATGTCATCGCATGTTATTGCATATTGTTACCTGTAATTACATGCTGTTACCCGTCATGATCTTTTATGTTGCTACCTGTAACTACATACTATTCACCTGTCATTACATGTTATTATATGTCATTGCCTGCCATTACTTTTCATTACGTGCATTTTATTGTAATATTTTGACCGGTCATTACATGTTGTTATCTGTCATTATTACACGCTACTATATGTTATTTCCCGTTATTAAATGTCATTGTCATTACCTGTTAATACCTCTTAATACATATTATTAACTCTAATTGACTTGGGGACAATATTCAATATAAAAGTGCCATATGAATACAATTGTATTAAAACGGAAAATATTTTTTGAAGTAGATCTTCTTTTCATGACATTCATAACATTTCGTTAGCTGTCCTGTCCTTCCTGGTGACACATTATTACAACTCATGACCTACCTGTCATTACATTTTATCACTTGTCTTAACCAGTAATTACATGTGAATCACAGTCATGCACATAGACCCATGTGACCCAATATATATATATGTTGGGAAACCTGACTTTTCCAGCCATATTTGGAGATATAATTTACATTGTGTGGAAGAATATTTGGGTGATTGAGCACAAATTTCCACGAACAACCAACAAAACCCAGTGGAACATTCGCCCAGAAGAATGAAGGATATTAAAAAAGCAAATGCGTATGTCTATATTTTCTATTTAAAAACATAAGCAGAAAATCTTGAATCATACAAGAAGGTATTTACCTTTATGCTCCATGATCAGAATGGCACCCAGGATGAAGATGAAGGAGAAATCCATTGAGAATATATATATAAATATAAAAAAAGAAAAACACAAAGAGGATGAAAAACAAAAGCTTCAGATGTCTTTCAAGAAGTAGAACAAGCTCTTGGGTCTCAACTAAACCATGTTGATTTCAAACACCTCAGGATCGCCACGCCCACCTTCAGGCCCACCTTCAGGCCCACCTCCTTTCCTGTCTCTACTCCATTCCCTCATCCCTTCTCACTGTTTTTCACAACATATACATATCTATCTTCTAGAAGAACTTATAGTAATAAATCGTGTACAATAATTTACTCAAAAACGAGAACAGTAGATCTTCTCAAAAATGGAAACTGAGCAGAAAATATTTTGAAGGATGTCTGGCAGCATTTCGCAAAACCAAAAGGGAAGACCGTCGCGGTAAACCTCGCTCTCAGCCATAAAAAAAATAAAAAAGAAGGCAATCAAATAGCACGGCAGATGTTCTTAATTGCTAGGGGGTTCCTCACATGACTTTTGCACCAATTAAAATGGAACGTAGCCAGAAGGGAATTTCTCCCAGATGATGATCATTGGTGTGGTAACTGAAACCCTACAATCGTTCCCCACCAGTCTCTCCAACCCCCAACCCCCCCAACCCCTGTCTTAGTGTTCACATCGCCTATATTTCTTTTTTTAAAGTGTGAAACTACACATCACTCATTGAAAGAACATGAGAAGCGATCATGTCCTCAACGAGTTTACAATGAGAGGAGACGGTCAATTATGTGACGCCTCCTTCATCCGATTTTTTTTTGGGCTCCTCATTAGTATAAATAAGGCTACGATTTACCTTCGGGGACGATAATGAAAGACCTGGCAACACATAAAAGAGCATATTTGGTCGCAGAGCCTTTAGCGACGCCAATTAGTTTGTGAGGTGAAGTTAAAGACTGGAAGAGGAAGTGAAAAGGAAAAAAAAAAACTTCACAGGGAGTCCAGTACCACCTCCTGTGTCTGTTTTGTCTGCGGGAAAAGTTTAATGAACAGTTTGTCAGCAGGCTGTTGGTAAAAATTACCCGCTAAGGTTTTTCCTGAGGCCCAAAAAAATTGGTTTTGTGTAAAAATAAACTTTTTTTATGTGCTATGTACGATTAGGTGCTATTTTTGGTATTGCAATGAGCCTCACCACTGCATTTAGGTTTATGAGAGCCAAGTTTCTCCTATTTCTCATGTGTAAGATGAGGTCACACTGTATACCTCACCTGCAGAAGCTCATATATGGCAAACCTTGTGGATTTTTTAACACATTTAGTCTTCATTTGCTGATTAAAAAAAAAGCTCAATTTTCTGGGAAGATGTTCCACCAGATGTTATGGGAGATTTGTGAGATTTCATTCAGCCACAATGGTATCAGTAAATTCAGGTACTGATGTAGGTGAGGACATCTGGGGTGTCGTTCCAAAACATCCTAATGGTGTTCAATAGGTTGCGCACATTTAAGATCTTCCACAGGTTTGGGTCTCATAGTTAAACCGAAGGGAAAATTTCATGCTACCAATTCTGTAGACGTGCGGGAAAGGTTTAAGGACATGGCTGGAAAAATCCAATGTCCTAAAAAAATTGGTGTAATAAATAACAATCAGCTTGGATTTCCCTGCACATGTGTGTCTAAGCTGCGTCCTGGCATTCGAGACGTTTAGAGGATGTGGGTTGCCAGAAAAGGCCTCTCTGGAAAACCGCATAGTGAGAACTCAGAACATGTAAAGAGAAATCACTGGACTGGGACACTTCAGAAAGAAATAGACTAACAAAAAAAAAAAAAAACGATGCAGGATATAAAAATATACAGTGGCATAAACATGTCAAACATGATTCAAGGAATAAATTAAAAAAGATTAAAATTAAATTTTTATTTATTACGGAAGACGTCAGTTCACGGGCAGTGTGTCGGAGTTTCATCTATAATTTCTATCAAGTGTTAACATTTCTTTATCTTCATAATGTTTTTTTTTTAATGATTTGTACAGACGATTTTTTGTTTCATGTTTTTAATAATTTAATGATTTATTTATTTGTTTATTTTTTGTTTAGGCTTCTTGATTGTTTATCTAATTAAATGGTATGGAAAAATTAAGCCTTAGTCTAGATTCCATTTGGTCTCTGTGACCTTGGGGGAAAATACTACTAACATTAATATAAATTAATTAATAATAATAATAATAATAATAATAATAATAATAATAATATAATAATAATAATAATAATAATAATAACGCTATTCTTTGGTATACCACCAGGGGCAAAGTCGAGCCATAACCTGTAAAAAAAAGGTTCTTTCTTTCTATCAAATATAATTTGTTTAAAATTAATTGATTGCTAGTCAGTCACCGAGCGCCCTTAGTGGTCATGAAAAAGAAAAAGGGATTGATTTGCTGTAAAACAGGGGAGAAAAACACAAGGAAAGGCAGATCGGAAAATGTACAGAAAAGCCTGAAAGGAAATGAATACTTTGAACATTTACCCTTGTATTTAATGTATTTATTGATTCATTTAGGCTTCTTGGTTTTTAATGTCATTGAAATGGAAAAATGTTAGCTAGTATCTGCAGATTCTATTCGGTCCCTGTGACCTTGGGGGAAAAAAAAACAATAAAACGACCTGTAATGCAGTACAGATAATATGAATTAGTAAACAAACAAGCAAATAAATAAATAATAATTAAATGTAAAAAAAAAAAAAAAAAAAAAAAAAGGAAAGATTAAACACAATTTTCTGTTATTCCCGAACAAATCTCTTTCTTGATCTTTCTTGATATAATTATAATGGGAAACAATTATAGCTATTATTTGCAATAGTAATAATAATAATAATAATAATTATTATTATAATAATAATAAATAATTATAATAATAATAATAATAATAATAATAATTATATTATTATTATTCTATGCAATTCTCAATTATTCCACTAGAGGGCAAAAAAGAGCCATGCACCAAAAAAAAAAAAAAAAAAGTTAATGTATCAATTTAATGCTGTGATATCACTCCTTCGTGCTTTCTTTCATTTTCTGTCTTTGGTTTTCTATCTATCTATCTATCTATCTATCTATCTATCTATCTATCTATCTATCTATCTATCTATCTATCTATCTATCTATCACTCACATTCACATCAGATTAATGTTGATCATGTTGGGATTTTGTGCTCAGTATAGAAATGCAGGAGTCTGAAATCCACACTGAGTTTCTATAAACACTATAAACTCATATCTTATCAGCTATAAATCTGAAAACACCAAACATTCCTGGAGCAGCCGTGTGCTATCAGGGTCAAAGGTCAACCTGCCAATCCTCCTCTCATTTCTGTTGAACTGTAAACTGATATTATTTTCCATTCAGGAGAAATTATTTACTGGCATTTCTTTAGGAAATATGGAAAATGTTCTTTGAAGCTGACTCGATGTTAACGTGGTGTACGTGTTGGTGCGTGCACCGCTTATTGCTGGAAAAACTACAGATAGACACGAGATACAGAGGCGAGAGTTTACAGAAAAAAGAACATGTGACTGAGGATTGAACAGATTCCCCTGAACCTGAAACTACAGCTGCTCTATTAGAGTTTTAATTCATCAATTCACGTCTATTCACGTATTAAATACCCCTACACGTCT
>JBCEWE010001864.1:0-22297 GCA_039877035.1 Silurus lanzhouensis
AAGTCGTCTAGACGAACGGTGAAGCAAAATGTGGCCTTCCCACCTAATCTACATCAGTACCTGTCTTATAACTGTGAACAGCACAAATCTTCACAATGACATTCCAAAATCTAGTAGAACATCTTCCAAGAAAAATGGAGGATATTGTGAGATGTTTAAAAGCACAGAATCTTATGCTCAGGTGCCACAAATAGTTTTTTCCATTAGTGTGGTGGGACCTGATGTGAGCTGTGCAGGAGATGCTCTAAAAGAATCGGAAACTCTAGTCGAGTCTAGATGTGCCATGCTGATAGAGTTTTACCACAAAAACCCTGAGTAGTGTAATTAAATAAACTCAAAGTGTTCTTTTAGTATTTGGGATGTTGAATAAATTGATATAGTATTATTTTCCCCCCAAAATTCAGATTTGTTTTTTTCCTTATTTTTTGTCATTTCACATAAAATTTGGAAAACATTCTGAATGATGATGATTTTCGTGTTTATTTTATTTTTATCACATAAACCTGCTGTTTTAAATATCAGGGTTGTAAATGATCCATTGTTCGCTTCACATCTGGAGATCAGAACCGAGTTCAAGCATGAATATGGCCTTGAAATTTTAAATGCAATAATGAAATGCTTTGGTCCGATTTTTTACAAACGATGGTAGAGAAAATCACTAAAGTATTCACCTTCTGAACCGAAAGAAAAAGTGGCACTATTACTGATTTTAATGCCCAATTTGTGCTTCTTTCTGAACAGGTTTCAAAGCCGTTGGTGTCTGAAATGGGCTTTATAGAGGGTGGAGTTCAGCAGTTCACAAACACCGCTATTTTAATGGATGTGTGCGAAGATTAAAAAATTAGAATTTCGGATTTTTTTAATAGGAAGGTTAACATTCCTTTCGAATTTAAATAACTTCTACATCTCTGTTTAATTGATGGAGTAGCGAGATAAACTTATCTTTTTCTGGATGGATGAACCCTGAAAATGACATTGAAATTTAAATCTAAAGCCGAAAATGAGTCACACGCACACGCGCACGCGCACGCACACACACACACACACACACACACACCAACACACACACACACACACCACACACACACACACACAGTTCTATACTTGAGAGCCTTTTGTTTAAACAGATAAGCTGTTTATTTACCAATGTATTTATTTACTCTTAACAACTATTTCCTTTTTTTTTTATTCTTATTAAATTAATTCTAGAAGTTTGAAAGGTTTTTTAATGTATTTTTCTGATTTCAACAAACAGAGAAAACAAAGTGAAATAAATTCAGGAAATTCATTCACATTTTTTACTTCTATAATTTATAATTGTACAACTTCTTGACAGACAGACGGACAGACAGACAGACAGACGGACGGACGGACGGACAGACAGACAGACGGACGGACAGACAGACGGACGGACGGACGGACGGACAGACAGACAGACAGACGGACAGACGAACAAACAGATTTGTGATCTGGATTTTAAACGCTTTCCAACACTGCTGACTGAAAATGCAGACTTGTTTCAGACTCATTATGTTGGTGATTAATTCTGCACTGTTGTTATTATTAAATTCCTTCATTAACCTTACTGTGTATCCCGATAACCAGAGCGGTGTGTAATCCAACGCGCTGTAATCACGATCTCTCAGCCTCATTTATCAACCTGAATATGAACAGACACAATTTTTATGCATTTACACAAGAAATGTGGTCACACTTAACACACACTCCAGCTAGAGAAAAAACTAGACAAATTGAGCCATATGTTTAATTTACATAGCAAATTTTCACACTTTTTACATTTGTGCATGATTGGTGAATTTGCTTTTAGATGTTTAGATCTCTTAGACTTGCTGCAGTGACCTACATCACATTAAACACAACATTTTTCAAGGCACCAACATCAATAATGATCGTTTGTTTATTTAACACAAAGATAGAAGTCAAAAGTACATTTTATAAGAAATAATTTTTTTCAGTGACAAGGGTTATTTTGTGTTTTTTTTTTACACTGTGAGTTTATTTTTTATTGTGCAACTATTTCCAGACCTTTTATAAAGTCCAACATCGCTGTAGTTAAAACTTTCCACTGTCAAGTCCAAGACAAGATCAAGTTAAGGCAGAGTCTTCAGGATATCAAACCTTGAGTGAATTTCAAGTTCAAATAAACGTGAGGCTGAAAACTCTTCATAATCTTGACCTTTACATCACCTAGTTGGCTTCATTTGTGTATCTTTTTGAGAAGGATCTTCTCTAGAAGAAGGAATTACATATTGTCAAACTTATCACGAAGAAAACACCACCGATTTTCTTCCATTCGACCGAGAGTGTTGTTAAACCCAGGCTGTTCATTCTTCACACAGTGGCTAAGTGGATAAGTGCATTAGTGGGGACATCACTTTTAAACAGATCACACCACTTCTAAACATGCCACGGGGTCTGTCAGCATGCTAGCGCTAAACACTTTGTTTTAAAAAGCTGAATAAACTGAAATAAAGTTCATTAGCTTCAGCAGAAAATTTCACTTTGAGGCAGACTAAAGATCATTTAAAGGCTTATAATGCCTCAATGAGGGTGCTGGTGGGACTGAAAAATCTCAAGCTGTGTGAAAGCTGAGGGGTTTTTCAATTGCTGGCAAAATATATATAATATACACTATAATTTTTCTGTTATCAGCAAGACGTAGCAGATTTTATTTATATTTTTAGATGAAGTTCTGTCAGACCATTGTTTGGTTTCTGTGGGCGGGATGAAGAAAACGAAAACCACTGCCTACTTATTGGCACCTTTACTGACTGCACAAGTTTAAAAAACATTAAAAACCTCCAGAATAACATAAATAATGAATTGCTTTGAATGCCTAAGGATTAGCAGTTCTTTATATTAGTTGCATGGATTATTATTGACTATGTCGTCTTACGCCTCAGTAAACTGGTCAATTATACCTCAAAGATGTTCCTCAAATATAAAAAACAATTTTTTGTAAAAAACATGAAGGAAATCAAGGACATTGGAGAAATGCTTTAGCAGTGAAGAGTAAGGAAGTTGTTTTATTTTGTTACTGTACACATTTTTAAGTAATATTTTCTTTTCTACTCCAAAAGATTTGACTTCTGTGTGAAAACATAATGAGTGTTAAAAGCAAAGCCATGCTGAGGACACAAGCGTAGCTCTGTGGTTCCCATGGAGAATTGGAGATTAAGGTTGGAGAACACTGGATGGCCAGCAAAGGAATAAACTCCTGCATTTCTCCAAACAATTACAAATCCCTTTTACTTAACCCTCTATCCTCAACTGGCACAAGGTTCCCATACAGATCAGCCAGGATGTGATGAAGCTCTCTGTTTTGTATTGTAAATTCTAGATAGTGGTTCATGCAACACCAGTTGTATGGAGGAATCTCCTGCACACATTGTTCACCTCTTTTCCCAATCACACTTCTTTTCAGCCAGCAGGGTTTTGGCCAGCTTCATTCTCAAGATGAATATACGGAGTTTTTGGCTGCTTTCAATGATTCTCTGTGACTCTCTCTGAAATAAACCTTTTAGGTACTGGAGCTTAAACTAAAACATACCCGAAACATGTGTGTGCAAGGGGTTTTGTCTGATTTTGTTCATGCTGTTGTCAAACAATCACTGGGGAGAAGGTAAGAGTAAGAACACGTGATGACTTTCTGAGCAGATCCAAATCAGCAGGCTAAAAATGTATTCAGGTGGACTATGATCATGCAATTGAGGGTGAGCAAATCATGAAAAGTGTTGAGGATTGAGTGTGAAAAAGAAAACAGTAAGTAAAACGTATTTAACTACACAGAGAAAACAGTTGCTCATGAGATACAACTGATCATTTCCTCTTCTGCTTTCTGGACCTGCATGAATCCGTCCTGAATCCCTGATGGAAGGATTATAAAGGAATATGATTCCGTGCTGCTGAGGATGACTCCACAGGAACAGCCTGAAGATGCTTGAGGTGACGTACGAGGTGGTATTAGTTTGGAGACTAATTGTGTAACTGGTGCTATTCTGACCCATGTGCCTCACACATCCACGATTTCATCTCAGACAGCATGTTAGAACCAAAGAGCAAACGTGAAATTTTGTGTGAAACTGAGCAAATCTTCCACAAAGGTTTGACACGACGTACGTTTGACACATGGCATCACAGGAAGACGATAAGAGATCAAAAAACCTTTGATGAGCTTGTCGAAGAACATTCTACATGATCTTACTTCCACACCCACACTACTCACCAGATTTGGCTCCTGTGGACTTCGCCCTCTTCCCGAAGATGAAGATCCAGCTTGACACCGTTGCGGAGATCCGGTGCAAATCGCAGAAGGTGCTTGACACACCTCGAAAAGAGGACTTCCAGGACATGTTCCAGAAGAACACTGGCGGCGCTGTATTGCTGTGCAGGGCGACTATTTTGAAGGTGATCGTCTGGAAACGTAGATAAATAAATTCAAATGTAACAGGAAAAAGAATCATCTCATTCCATCGTGAGACCTTGTGTTGCTCGTGTTCCGTCGTTCCTTAAAACTCTTATTTTGAAACCGATCTCAGAGCGGCCATTGAGATGGATGTTGAATAGTTCCATATGGCTGCTGCTCAGCTTCTGCTGCAATGTTCAGGCCTTCAGATGCACTGTCTGTAAGTAACTGATGTAAAATGCATACGTGTGAGTTTATTTACTGAAACTTTGTTGTGTATTTTCTTTGATAGTTTTACACAAACATTTTTTTAAATTGATCTCCTGGACCTGGTCTTTACTTGAATGGGGTTGAATTACTGCTGAATTGTGGCACGGACAAGGATTTAGTTAACATGGGATCAGGATCAACCACGACCCTGCCTGAGAGTGAGGAGGAGTGATGGAGTGATGGAGTGAACATGTGAATGGGTGAGGCAGGGAGAGGAGGAGGGATTGAGTGTGGGAGTGAAGAATGATAGAAGGAGTGAAGAAGTGATGTGGAAAGAAATGAGGGAGGATTAATGTGTGTGAGTGAGTGAGTGAGTGAAGAAGTGATGGAGGAAGTGAGTGAAAGAGTGAAAAGTTGATGGATGGATTGAGTGATGGAGTGAAAGATGGCTGGGAGGATGGGAGTGAGTGAAGATTTTTCTGATTGTAAATCACAGGCAGTGGATCTGGAAAGCAATGCAGATGAATGTAGTGGAATCTGTATTGTGGTGTTTGTGTGTTTAGAGAGTTTGTTTCTCCCTCAGCTCATCTTCTTTCTCTCTGTAATATTTCTCTTTCTGTTCTACTTTTGGAGAACATTAATCCAGGTGCTTCCTGGCCAGAATGTTCAGTTCTTTTTTTCTCATCAGACCAGAAAACCTTTGCCATGCATTTTCTCAAAGTCTCAGAAGTTATTATAGAGGCATGAAGTTCAATTAAATTCTACAAGGTGGAAAAGTTGGGGTTTGTGTCTCAAGAAGGTTTATGGCGACAAAATCTATTTTTTCTAGCAAGCCAATAGCGAGTTATTTATTTTTAATGTATTTAATGTAAACCAGTCGACCAAGAAAAAGAAACATTTTACATCGTCACAGTTCAGAAGTTTAATGACTTTCAAATGGCACTTTTTTTCTGAGGAAATAAACAAACCTTTATTATGCAAAATGTTGTCAGCCAATTATTTTCGAGTCAAGTGGAAACAACAAAATGATCAGAAATTAAAATCATATTCACTTCTCAATAAAGGAATTAAAATCTATTAAATTAATTGTTCATTTGGTCTAAAACATTGCAAAAATCCAGATGTGCAGCTTAGTCTTTTGCTCAATCAGCAATTTTCACCTGAATGCAAAAAATAAAAGCACAAATCAGTCCTGCTCTGGAGAGCATATATTCCGACTCGGACTCATTCTTTCCCGCAATCATCATCAATTCTTCAGTCACATAGACGTGTTCCTTCAGTAGTTCATTTCCTTGCTCATGCCTTTCTCAAAACTCAGACAATATAATTTTCTCTGATCTGTCTTGGACTTTTACTGAACAAAAGATTTTCAGAGAAGGAGTTTTCTTACAATTTGTGGATTTTTTTAACTGCAGGTTCAATGCATTTAAATTGATTCTGTGATTTAATATGGTGTGTATAGTTTGTTTTTATTCCTTTGGTTCAGACTGACAGCAAATTATCAATGTGTTTTCTGACTTCTAACGTATGTCTCTTTCACAAACTCGCCTTTGTAGTGCAAAAAGAACAAATTAGAACTAAAACTAGACGTTCTTTTTTCTGTTCTGTCTCGAGGAAGGTGCAGCTCTACCTCTGCCATGTTAATCTGTATTCCAGGTGACTCTCAGGACATGCTTCGGTCTCCGTAGTGTTGTGATACGTCATGTTCATGTAGCAGCAGCGGTGCTGAGAGAACGCTCGCTCTCGAGGAAAAGAAATCAATCTACATGGAAAATATTGGTCACAAATTATTGGTCACTTTTTAAATAATAAAACTATAGAGCATCTACTAATAATTGTATAGAAATAAATGCAAATAAGGTGCAAATATGTTAAAAAACAATGCATTATGATAGAAACGGCAACTTCTATCCAACACGCACTTTTTAAAAACTTTTATTTCGATGCACTGATGCGAATCGCTAAACATATATGCTATCGCTACATATTCTAGCTTCTTTTGAACTTCCAAGGGTGTTGACAATGACAAACAAACATCATTACTGGACTTAACCTCCTATTGTTATTGTTCATTATGGCGATTCTTTACTTTATTCGGATGTTTGGATTGGGGAGGATTAGCGTTCTGCTGTGTGGTGGTGTGTGTAGCTGTGTGTTCGAGATGTATATTTAATTGTATTAATTTCACAGATCACTTCCTCCACCATGACAGTAGTTCAAACGAATGACTTGTTGCATCCTGCAGACTTTTAGCACATATTAGTGCTGCAGGGCCCGAAGAAGCCCATCCTGCCCCGGACAGAGTGAGCAGGAGGGTTATCTAGAGCGTACAGAGGGTGTACACAGGGGGAAGGAACTGCTTCACAGTCAGAGGGATGTGAGACCGAGACTGCACCAGTGGCTGAGCAACCAACACGCATAAAACTCTAGAAATTATCACATCTTTAAAGGGAAACTTGCTCAAGAATCTTGACCTTGAGTTTAGTTAAAGGCAATATCAGACCTGCTGCAGAGTCTGGACCTCAGCAGATCAGATTTAGCTGGAGGAGTTAACGTTAGAGAAGAAAAATGGCCCTGCATCTGATTCACTATGCACCTCTAAGCAACTCTTCTGTTCCTGCACATGCTGTTTTTATGGTTAACAAAAACCTTAATCAAATATAAAATGACTTGTATTTGTTTTATATATATGGAAAAAGGAAAATTTCAACGATAAATAAGATGCACTATTTAAAAAAATAAATAAATAAATACGAGGTGGTATCAAAAAGTGTTGAGACTATTTTGTAACACGCCAACAGAGGAGGCACAAAGATGCAGGCACAGTCACAGGGAGCACCGACCACCGAAGTCAGTGTGCCAAAAGACATCCTCCTGTGTACATTGGAAACCAGTGCTGTTCTTGATCCACTTCAAAAAGAAGACTTCCAGGACACATTCCAGAAGTGGCAGAACGCTGGGAGCGCTGTACTGCTGTGCAATTGGACTATTTTGAATGTGATGGTGGGTATGGTTTTGATACCACCTCGTACATGAAATACCCTATAAATCAAATTCTGTATATATTCAGATGTTTATATGTTCCCTAACTGTGATCCTGATTCTAACAACTCTTATATACCACACTTCATGACTACACTAACACAGTCCCATGCAGCAGATGTTCTGCTTACAGCCTCACCTCCTGGCATGAAAAAGTCTACACTGATTATCAGCTGCTGTTATACAATATGCTGTCGGAATACAGAGTATGGTGAGGAACGGTTTCTAAACGATTCCAGTCTACTTCATAGCAGAAACTCGCTTGGATTAGACGAGACTGGATCGATAACCTGGAACACATATCTTAATTAGATATCACAATGAATTTATTAACAGTAGAACCTTCCTCTGTGATGCACGTATTTTATTTTAATCGTATTTAATGCTCCTATTTTAAACAGACACCATTTTTTTGCAGAATAAGCAGATTTAATAAGGTCTGATTTCCCTTGGAGATCAGCTGGAGATTTTCAGTGTACTGTTTCTTTTCGTCTCTTGTGGTTACTTAATTTTGTATTTTCTTCTTGTTGCTACACCTTTGTGACTTTTGTTAATTAAACTTGTTTCGCTCGACTATCGAGCCTGTAATTGTTCTCTGCATAAACATGCCATTAGAACAGAGTTTACATCAGCAGCAGCTGTGAGATACGTGTAAAAATTCACGCTGGTCTACCCTGCTGCGTAGAAATAGAAATCCGCTGAAATGTATTTAAAATAACGTGCACTACGCTGGTAGGATGCTGAGAACATTGACGGTCAGATTCACGCAGGAGGTAAGATCACCTCACTACATGTTTACTCTTTTTTTTAAAAATTATGAGGCATGATGATGGAAAATTAGTTGCCTGTAAAACTATTTTCAAATATAATAATCCTAGAAAAAATTTCTATGCACAAAAAAGTTTGTATACACTTGACCATAAGAATGGTATGAATCAACCTCCACTCTCCTGGAAAGATGTTTCACTGATGTAGGTGAGAAGGTGAGGAGGTCTTGAGTGCAGTCAACCTTCACATTCATCCCAAAGGTGTTCAATAGGGTTTTGATAGTAGAAGATCTTCCACTCCAACCCATGTAGAGCAGATCTTCATGGCGCTGGCTTTGTGCCGGAACAGGTCTGAGTCTCCTAGTTCAAGTCAAGGAGAAATATCATGCTACTGCACCAGGAGACACGTACATTATTCTATGTTTCTGACTCTGTGGTTACAGTTTGTGGAAGAACCACATCTGCCTGGAAAAGTCACGTGTCTCACTTCTTTTGTCCATATAGTGTACTGAGATATGCTCTGATAAAATAATGTGTATTCTGACGACGTTATACGCAGCCTCTGCTCTTTTGTAGGTGATGAAAGATTTACTTCTCACGGCTGACTTTGTTAAGTGCTCAGTCCTTTTCAATCTCAGTGGTACAATTATATAGTGGAGGAGTATAAGTATATCGTTCCCATTCATACGCTTGTCTGCGAGATCCCCGTATTTAAGTGATCTGAATCATACTTTAGCTGTGGAGCATCTTTTTATTCCCCTGTTATGTGTATGATATACAAAGACCTGTGTTCTTTATTGTAAGATCAGTGTGTTGGAATGAACTACAGAAAAGCAGTTAAAATTTCATTTTATTGAATTTTGCTGAAATTTTCAGTCCTGCTGTGTGGAATTCTACATGTTCTCCAAAACATCACGCAGACAAGCGGCCGAGCGACCTGCTGCACCAAGGTGCTTCCATAATACACACACTCACTCACACACACACACACACACACACACACACACACACACACACACACACACACACACACACACACACACTCATTTACTCAATCACTCACTCACTCACTCACTCACACACTCACTCACATACAAACTCACTCACACACACACACACACACACACACACACACACACACACACACACACACACTCTCACTCATTTACTCACTCACTCACTTACTCACACATTTACTCACACACACACTCACTCACACACACACACACACACACACACACACACACACACACACTCTCACTCATTTAATCACTCACTCACTCACACACTCACTCACACACACACTCACTCACTCACACACACACACACACACACACACACACACACACACACACACACACTCGCTTACTTGCTCACACACACACACACACACACACACACACACACACACACACACACACACACACACACACACACACACACACCGTCACTTACTCATTCACTCACTCACACACACACACTCACTAACACACTCACTCATTCACTCACTCACTCACTCACACAAACACACACACACACATGGGTCTCACACATGGACCATGGTCTCTATCATCTCCTTGCAGCTACAGCACACATGCCGATGTGGCGAAACATAGACAGGCGTTGCTGTGTTGCGGAGTTGCTGGATTTGGCAGCTGGATTTGGCAGCTGGGCTTGGCAGCTTTAGATGAGCTCTTTGAATCAGAGTTTGTCAGTGTGGCTTTATCGCTGGGAAAATCTCGCCAAGGCAGCTGAGGTGGACGCCATGCTTTTCTGTCATCATTTGGCACTGGATGATGAGCACGGCTGAGTGAGCTTCCTCATCAAGCTACAATGACAGGTGTGACTTTGTCTTTCCTGAGTGAAGGAAGATGGACGGAATCACGGCTTGCAGGACTCGCTTCGCTGTTGGAATTGGACGTAGGGGGAAAGGATTAGTAAAACAGTTCCTCAACATGTCTGTCAGAAAGCTTAGAGACAAAAGACTGTGTAGTGTAAGTGTTTCAGAGCTGTCAACTCGATCAATCAGTATTTCTCTCACATGCTCTTTGCCACAAATAAGAAGGACTGGCCCTTCATAGACACGTGAATAAGAAGCAATGGTTCATAATGGATGTTTTTACTGACTAGTGTCCTGAACGCGCTCTTGAATTTTCTGCACTTTGAATCAACACTTCTAGTAAATATGAATTTAGCAGGAAAAAGGAAATTGGCCAAGGCAGCGAATGTGCATGCACATTTTTTTCTCCTTTTAGTTTGAACCTTAAATACAATTAAGTTATAGATTTAATCTATTTAATTGCAAGCTATGGAATTTTTCACATAATATAGACCATGAGGTCGAACATTTTTGTTCCAATGCAACAGCTGTCTAGACAGAAGCTACTGCTCAGGGTTAACAAAGGAGACACTATTCAGAACATGACTATACAGCTTTTGTTCATATCTTACTTAATGATGGCATCAAGGTTGGCATGGTAAAAGTATCTTAGTGTCTGATGCATGTTATTCAGTTGCCTGCAATTTACATAGACAGATGTGCAACTCGACTGCAGGGCGAACAGAAATCTCTGCTGAAACCTGCTGAAAATGCGAACCGGAACTGGATCGTACTGTCGTTACTGTCCACTGCATTACGCATTACGCAGTGGACAGTAATGAAGTAAATGTAATTCGTTTCTGTAGTAGTTTGTTCACGTATTTGAACTTTACTGAAGTATTTCCATTTGAGGAGACTTTTACTGTAACTTCACTACATTTCAGTCAAATCACTTTTTACTCAACTACATTTTGTACATTTAATTTATAAAGATAAAAATGTAAGTGGTCAAACACACAGCAAGTTGCATGCGTATGAACGAAAGCCCAAAAGTGGAAGAAAATGTGTCGTGTGACAACAGCCTCGAGACTATTTCCAATTCTGAAGTAGAGAATTCCAGTAATAAGTTTACTAACCTCATATATTTTTTATAAGCAGCAGTCAAGGCAATGTGAGTGTCTAGTTGGTGCCGTATTTATTAATACAGACAATGCATGAGCTTAAAAGAAATACTACTGGAACTCCTGCTAAAACCTGGGCAGGTATTTACTCTGCTGCAATACTGACATTTTGTGATTT
Source organism: Silurus lanzhouensis (assembly GCA_039877035.1). Taxonomy (NCBI): domain Eukaryota; kingdom Metazoa; phylum Chordata; class Actinopteri; order Siluriformes; family Siluridae; genus Silurus; species Silurus lanzhouensis. Next base: position 11,564 of record JBCEWE010001864.1, read on the forward strand.
ATTCTCATTATTTAGTTTTTTAGATTCAACAAAAGTGGAACTAACCCCCCCCCCCCCCCCCCACCCACACACATACACACTTGCTATCAATATAGTTAAATCTTTGTGTGTGTGTGTGTGTGTAACTCTGAATGCCCTGTAGACAACCCTCAGGCCCAGAGGATGGCAGCTGATTTACTGAAAAGACAACACAGACTAACACAGTGATCCTCGGGTGGAGCAGATTCAAAGCATCATACAAGATTTTTCTCCCTCCAAAGAAACACTCATCATGGTGAGCTGCAGAATTAAATCAGCAGCCTGACAGCAATGTATAACTGCCTTCATCTCATGCTGTCAATAGCAGACTGGCTTTTTACGTGACAGGAGATCGGAAGTGCGTTCGCCGTTATTAAGATTTACAACTCAGAAATTAACGTGACCATATAATAGAAGAAAAATCGTGTGTGTCTTTCTACCTAGTGACATGTTTCAGCCACATGATTTCTTTTCTCATACTGTAGACGCCATGTTTATAGGCATCATCAGACAACCTTAAAAAGAAATGACATCTATTTAATTAATCTCTATACACTGTTTAGAGCCTTAGAGTACTGAGGAGATGTGTAAATAACCAGCATGATATGTACATGGATATGTTCTGTGTAATATGTAAATATAGCCATCTTATATATGACTATACCATATATCTCCAATTAAACGAGCTAGTAAAATTGCCTGATATACAGTACAGTACACATTATAGGTCGACCGATTAATCGGCACAGATTGTTGATTGCTAAAAATCCATACCGATAGTTTTTCCGGCTTCAGGTTTGCTGTCATTAAAAGAGCGCCCTCTCGAGGTAAATAACTGATGCCACCTGCTGTTCATTTTACATGCTAGGCTATATTTATTATTTATTATTTGTTAATTATATAATTACATTTATTGATAAATATATTCATGTTTATTTCATAAAGCACATTTTCATGATTCAGTACTGTTTTTTTTGTAGCTTAGTTCAGTAGTATTTTACATGGGTGGTTTGTTTTTCTTATTATCCATTTAAAAAATTTAAATAATGAATAACTTATTAAAGAAGCTCGCATTATGGTGAGTTGAGTTGCATTTTCATTATACAGTAATAGCTCTGTAATGAATTTTCTTTATTCCTTATACCGTACAGTACTGCGTTTAAAAAATACTTGTTTGTAAATTGCAGTATATGCAATAATTAAAGTAATAATTAAATGCTATCTAGTAATATGATATGTGTGGTTTTGTGTTTTGTTATGTGCCAATCTGGAAAAATTGTATTGTGTGGAACTTCAAATAATACATTTTTATTTATAGAGCACATTTAACACTGGACATTGTCTCAAAACAGCTTTAAACAGATAAAGAGGTGTCAGGGATTCCCCTGCCACGCCCCCCTCAGTTGCTGTCCGAGATTCCCCTGCCATGCCCCCTTTGGCCGCCGTCAGAGATGCACCCTGCCACGCCCCCCTCGGTAGCGTTCATGGTGCCTCATTATCCCGTGCCTGCCTAATCACCGACAGCCGTGACTCGTTATGGTTCTGACTATATGAACACACGTTCTCGAGTCACAGGCTGTCGGTCCTTGTATTGTCATGCTGGTGATACCCGTGGCTGCTCGACCGCCAGCATTCCCCGCTGGTTCCGTATCCTGGTTCTGTTTCTTATGGATTACTGTTAGCCGTTGCCGTTTACTTTCGTTTCGGACTCTAGGTTTCCTTTTGGATTACTCGTCTCGAGAGGATCTTCTTTGTTTGTTTTCTTGCCTCGGCAGCAGTGAGTGTTTCTTTGTGGAACTGAATTAATAAACTATGATTGACTTGCTTCCGCTTCCGCGTCCTGTCCGTCAGCCTGACAGAAGGACCGACCTAAACCGAAAGCGGAATCGCCCTCCCGCGATTTCGGCCGCGATGAAGTGGCAGCCGAACCCAGCCTCGGATTTTCGCCGGGGATTCCAAGCTGCTTCTCGCGGCTCAAAGCCACAGAAGCCGGAGCATGAAAGCGCGGCTGCGCCACGCCCCTCCGCGAGCGCGAGGGAATTTCCGGCTCGCTTCTCCGGGAAAGGAGAAGAATTGGACGGGTTTCTGAAGAACATCGGCGAGTACGTGGAGGAAAACTCTTCCCAGTTTTCCTCCGAAAGAGCCAAGATCGCCTTCTGCGTTTCTCTCCTGTCTGGTGATGCTCTCTCTAAAACCAGCAGGTTATGGAGCGCCAATGGGGCAATTTCGGCTCACTCGCCAAATTCTGCGAGCTTCTTCTGGGATGTGTGGGATGGAGGTGGTGGATCTCCACGGCAGTCCCCTTGCGGATGAAGAAGCTGCGTTCCGTGGTTCTTCAGAGCGCGTGGCACCGTTTCAGGATTCTCAAGGGTGCTCGGCTCCATCCCTGGGCATCAAAGAACGCGAGGCTCAGTTCCCGGGTTTCCACGGACACATGGCCCTGCCCCTGGGTCTCCACGAGCGCGCCTCGACGCCACAGTGTCTCCACGAGCGCGCCTCTACGCCACAGTGTCTCCACGAGAGAGCCGAGCCGCCACAGACCCGTCACGAGAGAGCCGAGCCGCCACAGACCCGTCACGAGAGAGCCGAAGCGCCACAGACCCGTCACGAGAGAGCCGAGGCGCCACAGACCCGTCACGAGAGAGCCGGGCCGCCACAGAGTCGTCACGAGAGAGCCGGGCCACGAGTCGTCACGAGAGCGCCGGGCCGCCACAGAGTCGTCACGAGCCCGGCCGCCCGTCCACGAGAGCGCCGGGCCGCCACAGAGTCGTCACGAGAGCGCCGGCCGCCACAGAGTCGTCACGAGAGCGCCGGGCCGCCACAGAGTCGTCCGAGAGCGCCGGGCCGCCACAGAGTCGTCACGAGAGCGCCGGGCCGCCACAGAGTCGTCACGAGAGCGCCGGGCCGCCACAGAGTCGTCACGAGAGCGCCGGGCCGCCCCGCCACAGAGTCGTCACGAGAGCGCCGGGCCGCCACAGAGTCGTCACAGAGCCCGGCCGCCACAGAGTCGTCACGAGAGCGCCGGGCCGCCACAGAGTCGTCACGAGAGCGCCGGGCCGCCACAGAGTCGTCACGAGAGCGCCGGGCCGCCACAGAGTCGTCACGAGAGCGCCGGGCCGCCACAGAGTCGTCACGAGAGCGCCGGGCCGCCACAGAGTCGTCACGAGAGCGCCGGGCCGCCACAGAGTCGTCACGAGAGCGCCGGGCCGCCACAGAGTCGTCACGAGAGCGCCGGGCCGCCACAGAGTCGTCACGAGAGCGCCGGGCCGCCACAGAGTCGTCACGAGAGCGCCGGGCCGCCACAGAGTCGTCACGAGAGCGCCGGGCCGCCACAGAGTCGTCACGAGAGCGCCGGGCCGCCACAGAGTCGTCACGAGAGCGCCGGGCCGCCACAGAGTCGTCACGAGAGCGCCGGGCCGCCACAGAGTCGTCACGAGAGCGCCGGGCCGCCACAGAGTCGTCACGAGAGCGCCGGGCCGCCACAGAGTCGTCACGAGAGCGCCGGGCCGCCACAGAGTCGTCACGAGAGCGCCGGGCCGCCACAGAGTCGTCACGAGAGCGCCGGGCCGCCACAGAGTCGTCACGAGAGCGCCGGGCCGCCCACAGAGTCGTCACGAGAGCGCCGGGCCGCCACAGAGTCGTCACGAGAGCGCCGGGCCGCCACAGAGTCGTCACGAGAGCGCCGGGCCGCCACAGAGTCGTCACGAGAGCGCCGGCCGCCACAGAGTCGTCACGGAGCCGGCGCACAGAGTCGTCACGAGAGCGCCGGGCCGCCACAGAGTCGTCACGAGAGCGCCGGGCCGCCACAGAGTCGTCACGAGAGCGCCGGCCGGGCCGCCACAGAGTCGTCACGAGAGCGCCGGGCCGCCACAGAGTCGTCACGAGAGCGCCGGGCCGCCACAGAGTCGTCACGAGAGCGCCGGGCCGCCACAGAGTCGTCACGAGAGCGCCGGCCCCACGAGTCGTCACGGACGCCCGCCTCAGAGTTCCGCCGAGGGTGCCGCTCAGCCTCAGAGTTCCGCCGAGGGTGCCGCTCAGCCTCAGAGTCCCGCAGAGAGCTCGCTCCCGGTCCAGAGTCCCGCAGAGAGCTCGCTCCCGGTCCAGAGTCCCGCAGAGAGCTCAGGCCGCGAAGGGGTCGTCGTACCGCCGCCTGGCCGCGAAGGGGTCGTCGTACCGCCGCCTGGCCGCGAAGGGGTCGTCGTACCGCCGCCTGGCCGCGAAGAGGACGACGTCTCGCCCCCAGGTCCTCCTCAGGTCGACGGCTCGCCCCAGGTCCTCCGCAGGGCGACGTCGGGCCCCCAGGTTCCCCTCATGGCGACGTCGGGCCCCCAGGTTCCCCTCATGGCGACGTCGGGCCCCTCCAGAGGCCCTACGAGGGTGTCGTTACGGGTCAACGTCCTGCCGAGGGTGCCTCTATGTTCCTGGTCTCCGTGGAGGACGTCTCTCCGCCGCCTGTCTCCAGGAAAGTCGTCTCTCCGCCGCCTGTCTCCGTGGGGGACGTCGCTCCGCCGCCTGTCTCCGTGGGGGACGTCGCTCCGCCGCCTGTCTCCGTGGGGGACGTCGCTCCGCCGCCTGTCTCCGTGGAGGACGTCGCTCCGCCGCCTGTCTCCGTGGAGGACGTCGCTCCGCCGCCTGTCTCCAGGAAGGTCGTCGCTCCGCCGCCTGTCTCCGTGGAGGAAGTCTCCCCGCTCCAGGTCTCCGCCGTGGACGTCGCTCTGCCTCCTGTCTCCGCCGTGGACGTCGCTCTGCCTCCTGTCTCCGCCGTGGACGTCGCTCGGCCCCTGGTATCCGCCGAGGGCGTCGCTCGGCCCCTGGTCTCCGCCGTGGACGTCGCTCGGCCCCTGGTCTCCGCCGTGGACGTCGCCCGGCCTCAGGTCTCCGCCGTGGACGTCGCCCGGCCTCAGGTCTCCGCCGTGGACGTCGCCCGGCCTCAGCTTCCGGCCCTCACGAGGACCGCTGGTCCGTTCCGGATCCCAGCCGAGGTCGCTGCTTTGCCTTGGGCCCCTTCCGATCCTCCCCGGCTCCGCTGCGATGCTCACGGGGCCTCTTTTGTCCCGGGTCAATTGGAGAGGCCTTCCTCGGAGTGCCCCGGCCCGCCTGGCCTGGGTGGGTTTTGGGGCGTCAGGTGCCGCCCCTGGAGGGGGGGGTACTGTCAGGGATTCCCCTGCCACGCCCCCCTCAGTTGCTGTCCGAGATTCCCCTGCCATGCCCCCTTTGGCCGCCGTCAGAGATGCACCCTGCCACGCCCCCCTCGGTAGCGTTCATGGTGCCTCATTATCCCGTGCCTGCCTAATCACCGACAGCCGTGACTCGTTATGGTTCTGACTATATGAACACACGTTCTCGAGTCACAGGCTGTCGGTCCTTGTATTGTCATGCTGGTGATACCCGTGGCTGCTCGACCGCCAGCATTCCCCGCTGGTTCCGTATCCTGGTTCTGTTTCTTATGGATTACTGTTAGCCGTTGCCGTTTACTTTCGTTTCGGACTCTAGGTTTCCTTTTGGATTACTCGTCTCGAGAGGATCTTCTTTGTTTGTTTTCTTGCCTCGGCAGCAGTGAGTGTTTCTTTGTGGAACTGAATTAATAAACTATGATTGACTTGCTTCCGCTTCCGCGTCCTGTCCGTCAGCCTGACAAGAGGTTATAAAGGTTTAAGTTTAGTGCCTATAAGTTTGTTCTTTGTAAGTTTATACCTAATAAGTAAGTGAAGGAAAAACTCCCAGAGACTTCATGAGGACATGATCTTGAGAGGAATCAGACTCTAAAGAGAACCTCATCCTCATCCTCAACACCGAGTGCCCATCCATTACAGTTCCATCATGGTTGAGGCGCTGTTCAGGTGCTGAAATGCGAAACTGTTTAAACAAACTATGGTGCTGAACCACTGCAGTAGACTGCTGATATTAATTACGGTTCTAATCCATCCTAAAAGATTGTAAGTTGCAAACTGGTCTTTGAGACAAAAACAGGGTGGGGACTGCTGTTCTATAGGTATCTAATTTTCTCCTTCAGCACTCAGTGTCTTGGGTAAAATCTAATAGCTGTATTGTATGTGGTTATTGTGTGTAGCGTCACCCAGCTCATCTTAATAACGGTTAGTAACTCTGATCATGCAGTGACATCACACAGATTCTCAGAGTTAGTCAGCAAACTCATAACTTCCAACTAGCATCAAACTTCTAGGATTTGCTATCTGCTCGTACAAGCAGTGTGTGTCATATCCTAATGGACTTTCCTCACCCTGAAGCTCTTTGAAATATCTCTCGCTCTCCTTTAAAATGCTGTTCCCAAGGGCCGTCACCATGACAACCTGGCACTTGTGCATCCTGTTCCTATCAGACAGGAAGAAGAAAAAAAAACAGAAGAGATTAGATGAAAGGAGGAAGTGTCAAATGAAGAAGCGGGGTGCTGCTAGCCTGAGTCTGTTTAACATGTGCTTGCTCATCCCTGCTGCTCCCCCCCCACTCATAAACTCACCCTGGTGACTTCGCTCGAACTGTGTGTCTTACATCGAATCCCGAAAGGCTGTAGAGATCGCCCAGGTCTTTTTACAACCACATGGTGTTAAGAGGAAGCGAGACCAGGGACAAAATGCGCTTCTCAAAGTGTATGATTTGAGTTCTGGTAGTTTGCAGTGCTTCAGTATGACTACAGGAAGAAAGAAGCAGAATTATTTATCATGGTTTATTTATTAAGAATCATTTATTGCATCTTTAGTATTTACTGTACATTTTATTATATTTTACTTCAATGCAATTCTATTTTATGTATTCTATTGTTATGTATATTTGTCCATATTTACACTATTTGGAAAAAGTATTAGGACACCTGACAAACTGTTCTTACAATATTGGAGGCACACAATTGTGTTTGGACGCTGTAGCATAAAATTTTGCCTTCACTTGAACTACGAAACCTGATCCAGCATGACAATGCATCTGTGCACAAAGCCAGCTCCAAGAATACACACTTTTCATGTGTTGGAGAATTTGGAAGATCTTCTGCTCTAGAGCTCTAAACCCTATTGAACACCTTTGGGATGAATGTGAACGCTGACTGCACCCCAGTCCTTTTCACCTTCTCACCTACATCACTACCTGACTTCACTAACTGGCTGAATGAATCTCCAGAAATCTCCACAAAATCTATTGGAACATCTTCCCAGAAGAGAAGAGTGGAGTTTATTATTAGAGCAAATTGGGGACTAAATGTGGATTGGGATGTTCAGAAAGAAGTATTTTATGGAGGTTATTATAAAAGCTAATAGATATTAAAGTGTGTAAGTATTATAAGCAAATTAAATCCACTTTAGGAAGGAGATTTACATTATATCTATTATATTATAAATAAACAAACATTTAGGTTATTACAATTATTTCTACACACTTATTCCTAATTCTATGTTTTAAATTGTTATCAATGTCAAATAATTCCTCTGATTCCCTTAATAAGTGAATGTGTCCAATTATTTAATATTTTCAGTGAAATTCTCTTTGCTGAATCTTTAGAAGCTGTATATCTGCTGGCGCACTGTGCCAGTCTGCGTTAATCTCATTCATGCTTGGGTGCTCGAGTGTACAGTACCTCGTTGTTGTGCTTTTTGTGAAATACACAGACTTTATTTCAGCACAATATGTAATCACTTGCGTGCTGTACATTTGATTAAAGTGCATCTGACAGTAAAAGAAAAGACAGCCCAGTATTTTATGCATTGACTTGACAGACTTACCACCACTACTATACTGTGTGTGTGTGTGTGTGTGTGTGTGTGTGTGTGTGTACATCGCATCGCCCTGAGAAGGCCCACAGCATTTTGATATTTTTTCACAGCTGTGTATGTGTTTCTCTGACTTTATGCGAGAGCAAAAAAGAGAAAGAAGCCAAGTTTTCATCTCCAGCTTGCCAGTGGGATGCTCTGTGCTGTCAGGCCAACACAGCTGGACAACTGGACACACAGTGCTGAACACTGCCTGCAAAAAAATTAGCCAGGAAGAAGGAGATGATTAAAAAATATATAAACTAAATAGACTGTTAATCCTATTTCTGGACTTTGTTTAAAACGGAATGATAAAATTCTGAAATGTATATATTTATATTTCGCAGCTTTTATATGTTTGAACGAAGCTAAATTTTTCCAGTTCGAATTGCACGACCGCATTTTAGTGCCACATTAAAAAGTATCTGCGATTATGAGAATAAAGTCATAGCAATAAAATAAAAAATAAAAATCAATTCTAATCGGATAATAAAGTTGTAGCATTACGAGAATGAAGTCAAAATTCAGAGAATAGCGTCGTAGCAGTAGCAGTGATCATGTACCCTAAAGCTGCTCCTTGGCTGTTGTGAGAGTCTGAGGAACATTTTGCAGAGGGTGCAGGACCACCACCGGGTGCTAGAGAGCGGCGTTTACCTACAAAATCTACCAAGACTAAAATAAGCATCACAGAGTTATTTAAAGAAGCATTAGGTCAAATGGAGTCAATCACACATCAGTCTTTACTTGTGTTTCCATGTGGACCTGCTGATTGCTCTTGATATCTTCTCAGCACTTTTACTCAGTGAAGAAATGTTGACTTGTCGACTAAATTGACACTCAGTTTTGCCATATTATTTGCATTCCCATATCTAAGAATAAACTTTCAGTGCATTGGGCTACAGCTCTCTGGGTTCACTGTCAGGAAAATTCTCAGTAGAAGCTCTTCATTGGTTCTTTGCTCACCTGATCAGTGGACATTCAGGTTTGATGATATGAGCTGAACTGTTTCTGATTATACAGTGAAATTCAACGGTTTTGCCATATTTTATCCTGCCTTCTTGAATACCAAGAATTTGTCAAGGCAGAGAAATTAAAGACCGCTCTCATTTTTCTAGCTTCACTGCAGAATTCATGCAGTTTTTACCTGGTCCACCTGTCCTGTGCCTTCCATCCTCAGACAAACCTTAAGAAGGTGCAAATATTTTATGGTTTACCTTGTCAAGTGACGTGTCAAGCGCTGCGTGACGTGCTATAGCATTGCCTGAGAAAGACAAAGCATGCAATTTATGTCATTTCATACTCGTAAAATTATTCAGCGAGTCATCGTGCCCTGTGGATGAGGGACATCGCCACCCAGGGAATATCGCTCTCTTCAGGATAGAAGTTTCATCATAGTATGAAGACGATCACTCAGAATAACCTTGTATAGATTTTTTTTTTTACCCAGACCTATACATGCTTTCATAGAATAACCAATCTTTCCACTTATAGCACTTCATCTTCAAAACATTTCAGTTGATCTTATTGCAATTTAGGACTTTCGAGATTGGGAATAGAGCGAAGGTCAGTCTAGGGTAAAAAAAAAAATTACTAAAAAATGTATATAATGTAAGTAAACAAACAAACAAACAAATGAATAATAATATAATAATAATAATATAATAATAATAAAAATATAAAAAATATATATAAAGCAATTATTTTTTAATTTCGACAAGTGCCAATAATTTTGTCCAATCCATTTTTGAGTTCTGTGTCAAATCTTATTAAGTTTGACTTTTCTTTTCTGTTGTTTTTGTGTTGTTTCAGTGCAAACAAAAACAATAAGCATGTAATACCAAAACATTTGCAATTGAAACACTTTTCTGAAAGCAGTTTGCATTTTTCTGACAGAATTGTGAGGGGTGCCGATATTTTTGGCCATGACTGTATATATAAAACAGCTACACACCTCAAACCACGTGTCAAATCTCAGACTTATTCAGTACTATTTCAGACCTATTCAGACATCTACTGTTGCTCTAAATATATGTAGAACGTCTTTGCGATGTGCTCAGGCTCATTGCCTTGTTGCCGAATGACATTTATTCCAATCTCGAATTGTCCAGAGGGTCTCGCACAATGTGGTTATATCTCTGTGCATTCAGCAGAATTAATGATGCTTCAGTAAACTCACATCATCAACTTCTGATGTTTCCATACAGAAAAATTCTTACTTTTCGGTTGTCCTTCACTCCAAATATACTGCTAACATTATTCTCCATGGAGGCCATTCAAGTGCGTCTGCAGTCCCTTTTCATCTTGAGATTGGATTACTGCAGTCTCCCCCTGTGTGCTGTCTGACTAATCCAGAACCGGGATACAAACTTGGTTCAATCTCCTAAAGCTCTCCATATCGGAGCTCCATCGTCGTGCCTGTGTAGTGGAGTTAAAATCAGATTATTAAAAAAACCTGATTTTCACTGAAATTGTCTATAATATGAATTTCTGTAAAACATTCTGTTTTTAACAGTTACCTGGTTGATCAGTAAAAACTATACGAGTCTCAGATATTTTGAGCTGAGCTGGAAATACGTTACACAGAATGCATAATGTGATGATTATTGAGTAGTTTCAGGTTAAGATCCACCCAATGGAATGTATTTATCATCAATGCATTAGCTGCGACATAATGTGACATAATATTATTTTATTTACTATTTTTATTAATATATTTGCAGGCTGCACCGTCATCATTTCCCTTAGTAGTTAAAAGAATGAAGCACTATGTTTTTTGAAAATGCTTAACTATACTGCGTATTCTATAAGATGGACGAGGGGAAGGTGAGACAGATGTGACGGAGTATGAGAATGTACGATGTGGTTACACCTGCATGAGATGGAAAAAACCTGATGGTTGAATACAAAAGCCAAAAATTAAAGACCTCCACCTACCAAGCTCACTCTGTTCACCATGCTC
>JBCEWE010001889.1:2500-22291 GCA_039877035.1 Silurus lanzhouensis
GGGAAGCTAATGGTGTGACCACGTGCGTTACCACGCCTGCGATTTCATCTTAGACAGCTAATTAGAGCAATTAAATTGTGCGTGACACGACAAATCTGCCACAGAGACGTTTAACATGACATTTGCTTGACATACAACGAGTGGTTCGAGGTGTTTTGAGGGGCACGTGTGGTTCAAGAGTAAAAGAACATCACTAGAAGACGACAAAAGACCAGGAAGGCCTTCGACAAGCTGAAACCCCCCGAAAATGTCGAAATCCTACTTGGACATGGCGACTGTCGGAAAACAATCCACACGATCTCACTTCCGCATTCTTACTACTATTTTGAAGGTGATCGTGTGATAACATTGATGAACAAAGTACTTTCTTGTAACATAGAAACTTTTTAATACCACCTACATTTAGATTTTATGGCATTTGGCAAACCCTTATCCAGAGTGACAACACCTGAGCAGTTGAGAGTTAAGAGCCTTGCTTAAGTGCTCAGCAGTGGCAGCTTGTTAGTCTGGATTTACTTAGGACCAATGGCTTCTACCTCCTGGGAATTAAAAAAAACACACATTGTTGGTCATTATTTATCATTTCCAACAACAAGATTTAATACCCTACATAACTGAGTGAAAAGCCATGACAAAAAACTACCTGGGTACCCCAACAATGGAACCCCCAACAAAAGACCACCAAATAAGTTTCAAGGACTTCTAATAAAACCAGGGTGAAATATTATAAAATCGTTCTAATCATGAATCAACATACAATCATAATCAGCATGGACACATTTCAAGTGCCCAAGTTACTGTGCAACTCCAGAACTTCAAGAATTTATTTGTGATAAATGGACATTTGGTGCCACTCAGATGAGGATGAGGTTCCCTCACAAGTCTGGTTCCTCTCAAGTTGAAAATGCAGATTTTCCGACTCAGGTTGCAGTCCAATGTTGGAGACCCAGATGGTACTAAAATGATTTAAATGATTAGATGCAGTCCATGTTACTGGAGTATTTTTCTGCACAAGAACAACATTATTTCAATAACTTGCCTGAGTAAACAGTTTCCAAAGAGGGCTTATCTACCACGCTAAATGTGGTTGAAAATCCAGATATGGCAGATTTCAAAAGCGATAATGAAACGTCATGATAGTGTGATTATTGAGCAACTTTTGTTTGTCAGGAAGTCGTTTTTCATCGTTGGATTTATGCTTTACGAAAATCAATGTCCTCTGAAATTTGCCCAGCCAAGGGGTACCAATTTGCCGTGGGATGGAGCTACCTTGTCCTAATTCACTGTCTGTACTCGCAAAGCTCCTTTGGGAAACGCAATGCTGTGATGAATTGATCTTCAGACTTGTTTATCCTTGTTGTCTCGTACGATGCGTTGCACATTCAATCCTGCATTACTTTACTCACGAGCCATTCTGAAGTGAAGCACAAATGATGCGAGGATACCCTCTGCCCCCCTCTGCTTGCTGTGCGAACCAACGCATTCGCTTGGTTCGCTTTTCTTGCTATAACTCGAAGGTCTGGTACAACTCTAGACCTTTTAAACATTTAGGTCCACATCCATTCCAGAAGGCACCTTAAACCTCTCATTAGCACTGCTCTACGGTTCCTCTGATACGCAACCACCAGTCGACTGGTCCTAAAATATCTCAGGGGACAAAGTAGACATGCTTCCTGACTCTTCTCTGTTCTGGTGAGAAGGTGGTGAAACAAACCTGATGTCCAAACAGCATTTAAAAATCTTCACATTTAAAGTTTTAGACTGACGGTGTTCTAAGTTTGTAATGAACAGCAATAGAAGGCATTTATTGATGCACTCTGTAGGTGGATCTGTTGAAATGCCATCAAATGTGAAGAGACAGCATGGATGACATGCATCTTTATTAGACGTTCTTTCAAACCGCCGCTAGGGGCGCTACATAACCATAATCACCACACTAACCTTTACTGTATTGACACTTAAACTGACCAATCATAGAGGAAGGTGGAGTTTACAGGAAGGTAAAACAAAAAAAGCAATGACTCTGACCAGGAAGTAGCTGTGAACCTTCAGGATATCTGGTGGTAGGCTTTTTTCTGCTCAGAGGTGACAAGGTGGAAGGCTGGAGGAGGTGGTGCTGCTGCTGGAGATCCATCTGGTTGATCTGCTCTGAATGGATACACCTGGTTCCAGACAGTACATTAGTTTTCATGTCTAACCAAGTTCCATGTTTATCCTCCTGAAATGTAACCAAGTGACAGAACAAACATGTGACATATGAATGAGGAGAAGAACATAGGTCATGTGGTACATTTATGCAAACTGAACGCTGCTGGTTGGCTGCTCTTAATGATTAGCATACACTACCCCCCCCCTCATCTATTATTTTCCATTTCAGTGCTTTTTTTTTTTTTTTTAGCTGTATCACACTCTCTTTCTCACTTCTTTCATTGTTCTACCTATATCACTCTCTCTCTTACTTCTTTTATCTTTCTACTGGTATCACTCAATTCATCTCTCCAACATAGACCGTGTAAAGGTCCAAGTGAATGTCAAGGTAAAGTCTGATTGAAGGTCCAGCTGAAGATCAGGGTGAAGGTCCAGAAGAAGTGGTCCAGAACATCACAGCAAACTTAAAGAATTCCAACAGATGACTAAACCCCTCCTACGCCATCTCTCATCCACCATTGCTGCATTGTTCTCCATTTCTTTGTTAAATCCATGGTCAGTGTGAATCCTGTATGTGTTGGACTGGTAAGGAAATTCAGGTGTGAATCCTGGATAGTGATTGGCTGGAAGGAAGTTCATGTCTGAATGCTAGATGTGATTGGTCATGGAAAGTTTCATGTGTTTGATTGTTGAACACGCAGGTAGTTTCACAAATCGGTGTTCTTTTATGAATTCGCTGCTTAGAATCACCTGTAACCATGGTAACCTCCAGTTCCAGGTCCATCCAGAGTTAGACAGGGAGTGGAGACATTGCGAATGACTTTACTGAGCTCCATAGAGGAGTTTTGTGTTTGGTGGAACTGTGTGGTGATTATTTGAATAAAATACATGGAGTCCAAATTGGGACATTTTTGTCTCTACCAGAAGAACTTGTATAAGACGGAGACCAGGAGAGAAGACCCCACAGTCACACATGGAGGTGGAAGCTTAATGATTTGGGTTGTTCTGGGCAAGGACGTTTCTGGAAAGTGAAAAGAATCCTGAACCAACATGGCTCCCGTTCCATACTTCAACACCATCCAATTCCTTCTGGACTGCGGCTCATTGGAACCGACTTCGTCGTACAACAAGACGATGAGCCGAAACGTTCGTCGAGTTCTGTCAGCGCTATTTAGAGGGCACACAGTCGTCTGGGGTTTTAATCCTATTGAACCGCAACTGCAAATCTCCAACTAGTAAAGATGAGTTTTACAAGAGGCACAGCAAAGTATTCATCGATTGGAGAAAGATCTGTCCAGGTGCTGAAAGTGTGTAAAGCTGTTCTTCTTCATGCTACAGGGGATTTTTCACTGAAAATGAAATTTCCGGACATTTATAGATTTATATAGAAACAAAAAGTGCTCGCAGGTGTCTCTTAAAATCCATCAAACACTAAACACTTTTTACAGACCAAATTCTCATTGATATTTTAGCATTTTAGATATACGTTTAGCTAGGTAGCATTGACGAGATTGAGAATGAAGTCCTCCTTGGTATTTATTATAACTAACACACACACACACACACACACACACACACACACACACACACACACACACACACACACACACACACACACAAAGCAAGGAAGCACAACATGGTTACTAATTACTTTAATCGTCTTAATTACTGATCATGTTGATTGGGCTGGCAGTGGTCAGTGTGGCAAAAGATTTGCATATCTGTAATTCAAGTACACAAAAAGAAAAAATGAAACAAACATCATTACACACAAGACGCGCGATCCAATCAGCCGGTTAGAAAGAGCATGAACGCAAACAAACGCGATCAAGTGATAAGGAAAAGGCGGGAACGATCGTTTTTTCTTCAAATTCACCCATCACACCCGCCCCCTCAAAAAACAAACAACAACAAAAACATCTTCACAAAGGAAATGTGTGTAACGCAAACAGAAAATGAATGAGTGCATTCACACCATGTCAATGACATGCATCAAGCTTGCATATGTGTGTGTGTGTGTGTGTGTGTGTGTGTGTGTGTGTGTGTGTGTGTGTGTGTGTGTGTGTGCGCAAGATAATTCGGTGTATCACTACTTTAAAATCTGTCATACTTCAGGAAAAAAAAAAACATGGACAAACTATGGAACATACCCATATTCAGGTGAAACATTCAGTGAATTGTGATTACCACCAAAACACACACACACACACACACACACACACACACACACACACACACACACACACACACACACATAGGCTTTTAAAGGTATTCCATGGTTGATTTGAACGTGAAGTCGAAAAAATAAAAGCCAAAACAATTGTATTAGTGTATATAAAGTACCGAGCAGACGTCTAGACGTCTAGACAGGACGATTTGTAACATTGTAACGTTAATATTTTAGAGGAGCCGTTTTATTTATTTATTTATTTATTTTTTGTCCTCTGCTACTTATATGAGGTGAAACAATTTGAATTGTTCCGATTGAAAACGACAAGGGGTGGGCTTATCATAAATTTTTTTTTCCCCTAGTGGGGTGGAGCTAACTTAATATAAAATCGGGATATTTCAGAATCCCTTTCATGAAGGCTTTTTCTTTGTTTTTGGTAATTGTTTTTTTTGTGTGTGTGTGAATTCGAAGGTATTCGATTTATGCAAATTATTTTGTGGGCGTGTCCCAGACGATGGTCTGACCGGTACTGTATATAAAACACACATGTATTTATGAGCACACTTATTTTCTTTCATAGCAGCATCTGAAAAACCTGGCAGTCTGAAACACAGTGTTCTTCACCGTTCCTCCATGTTATACCCTTTTGTGCTTTTTTCGGTCTCTCCTTCCGTCTGTCAACCCGTCCGTCCGTCTGTCAACCCGTCCATCTCTCTCTCTCTCTCTCTTTTTTTTTTAAAACTCCTTTTTTTTTTTTCATGACGATAATTGATGCTAACACAGCGGAGAGTGTAAAACGAAATCGAATACACTTGGTCCACTCAGCTACACACACACACACACACACACACACACACACACACCACACACACACACACACACACACACACACACACAGTTGTTGCTACTGGAAATCGCTCTGCTACAGTTTACGGTCTAACACACGAGCCAAAACGAACGCCTCTCGGCATCAGGAAAAAAACAAACAAACAAAGTTCATCCGCGCCACTCGATACGCCGTTTTCACGTCCGCACACGTGATCTGGGCACCTGCAAATTTTGAGCTACGGATGGAAAGAATCTGCCCAGTCTGTGATACAGGAGCGAACGTGATCGAGGCTACTGAAGCAACGTGCGGACGGACGATCGGGAAACCAGACAAAATGGTGTGTTGGCTTGGGTCAAACAGGCAAAACCGGTCACGTGGAGAAGTTCGGAGGTACGAGTTCCTCTGACGTGTATTGTCCCCGCAAAAAATTCCACTCGCTAGCAAACTCTTTCCGACAAACATACGCCGTTTGACGACTACGCGAACATTTTCTACGCGATAAACAGACGAATACCAATGAGGTCTCGGAACAACTCCAAGAGACTCACGTGGTCCGACTTTTCTTCAGTTCCCCCACTCACAGTTCAGTTCTTACCTGTTGTTGCGTTGTCTATATAGAAATATGGAATCTATGGAACTTTTGGACGAAATGTGGAATGGGATGTTCCAAAAAAAATTTGGTTTGCAGGTTTCCCAGGCCTCCACACACACAATCGATTTTTCAAATCGAACAGATCACAGCGCCACCAGGTTTTCGTCTTGCGAATACGTCCGGGCGTACGGTAAGCGCCCCCGCTCCTCTGCTCACAGCGGACCTGCATCGGAAGACTTTTAAAGATGGCAGGATTGTGCAAGGAACCGAGGACGCGATCGAGCAAAGACGCCTTCGAATCGCGCGATTTCCGTATTGCTGCTGTTCGTTTTTTCCGAACTTTTCGGCTACGGTACGATAAAAAAGAGAAAGAGAGACAAAAAGGTGGACAGACAGGTGGACTGAAATGCAAGCAAAGACAGCCAACTGTCTTCTTTCTTCTTTTTTTTTTTTTTCACCTGAGACTAGACAATCTGTTGTCTATAAAAAGAAAATTTCCCATAACACCCTTCTACAACGTCCACAGCATTCGCATCGTTATCGTCGTCGTTTTTTTAAATTTTTTTATTGCACTTCGACTCGAGTCAGACTTGAGAATGAGATGTGTGGATAGATCATTTTTGCTTGCAAAGCATGCTGGGAAAAAAAAAAGGCGGCAGCTGGATTAAAAAAAAAAAAGGAAGGCCGGAGAATCAGCACCACTTTGGCTACAGAAGAAATAAATAAGTAAAAAAATAAATAAATTTAAAAAAAGGCTCTCAGCACTTGAACACTACAGATCACACACTCATGCCTGCGAAATGTGCATTCGTGGACGAGTGACGTCGACGTGGGAGTCAGAAGAAGCGGGCAAGAAGGAAGAAAAAAAAAAAAAATAATAATTTTTTTTTTTTTTTTTTCAACCTTCGAAACGAAGCAGTTTTTCTTGCAGTCGTACATATTAAACATTTCGATATTTATTTACAGATTTTTTACTATTTCCAAAACAAAATATAGCTCTTTTTTTTTTTTATATATATAATTTTTTTTATATATATTCCTTGCATATCATTTTATTTGATCTTTTTTTTTTTTTTTTAAAGCCCTCCTTAATTCAACTAAGGGCTTTTAGAAAGAAAAAAAAAAAACCTCATGCGAAGAACTCATGCTGGTAAACAAAGTTATAAAAAATTAAATTTTTTTTCTTTCTTTCTTTCTTTTTTTTTTTTTTTTTTTGATTTGTCCTTGCATTATTTTCTCTTTTTATTTATTAATTTATTCTGATCTCACTTGCCCAGTGTTCATGGTTCCTTTATTTTCAGGAGCTTTTATTTTATTATTTTTTATTTGTATTATTTTTTCAGTCTGCTTTCCTACGGACAAATCGCGGAAGCCGTCGCAGTTTTGAATCGCAAGGGTCTTTTTTTTTTTTTTTTCAGACGCAGTGTTATTTTTCTTTAGTTTTTTGGGTGATTCTTGTGCACAACTGCTCTTCTTTTATTTCTCCCGCCCACTTATCAAAATATATTCTACATTGTACATTTGTCCTCCTATTTTTTTATTTCTTTTTTAAACGGAAATACCCAATCTCCTTGAAGGACATTCAAGGACATCGAGACCGAGCGAAAGGTAGGACAGGAGATTTTAGACCTCCATCTGTCCTAAAAAAAAAAAGGGTACGGGGGTTTAGCATGCACACGTTATTGGTCCGAGCGGTCGTCGATGATGTGCAGTATGTCAGTCAAGTGTTGATGTGCACATGGATTCACTATGGCAGCTTTAGCTCTATTTCTACTACTACTATTCATAATTTAATAATACTAACAATAAAAAATCAAGTAATCAGTTTCAAAGAAAGACTTTAGAGGAACGGGGTCTTCTCAGAGAAACGCATTGTCGTTGCTGCTAATAAGTAAGTTCGGCGGAGATTTGCGCATTGAGCATTAGCCATCCTGCTACGCCGGTCACCTATGGAAATTCACCTATTAAAACAGATTATGGTAGCTAAGAAACCGATGTTGGGCTCTGGATTTGTCAGTTGAGAGCTTTGGTCTGGCGGATTAAACGAGTTGCCTTTTCTGAACTGATGATAAAGAATGGAAGACTCATGTCAGAATAGCAACCCATATCATAAAAAGTCAAAAAAAACAATCAAGAATGTACTATATATGTACACACACACAGACACACACGTACAAGTTACGGGGGTCGTGTAAAAAAAAAAAACTACACAGAACAGTAATGCTGACGGCAAGTTCCTCCGGAATGCTAAAACGATAAAGGTTTGTGCGTGACCAAGCGGTCGTTAGTCGGTGTGTGCAAACCGTTAATGAATATCCAAGTCTCTAAAAATTGCTGGAGAGGATTCTCTAACCAACAAATGCTACAAAGGGTTAGCAGAGATGCTACATGATTAATCTAGCTCGGTCCGTGTGGAGCTCCGGAACTGCAGATTATCGTAGCAGGCGGAGTTTTTCTGGTGTTTTCTTTTTTTTTTTTTTTTTCGGTCTTGTACGGCAGACACGAAGCATCATGGAATGTTCTTGCTTGATTTTTTTTTCCTCATAACTTTCCTTTCCAAATCTGATCGAAAATGGCCCAGTGTCTCTCTCTCTGTGATTTAGGAAGTCTTTCTGTAGAACAAGGAACGGTCCAGAATTCCAAGAGGTTGCTTTGGTTACTGTGTTTGAAGATCCAGCCTCAGGTGTTTTTTTTTTCTTTTTTTTTTTTTTCCCCTTTTATCCATGTTTTCGTCTGGGGAAAAATAATTCTTTTCGCCAGACCAACGTTCCTCAAACGTCGCATCTGGATGATGCGCCTCCGTCCGTAACTCGGAAAACACTTAACCGTGTCTTCTTTAAAGAATCGGCGAACGCTAGAAACTTAACACTGTGAACAAAAGCAAAAGACAAGAAGCGGGTTAGAAAATCGCTTTTTAAACTGCAATGACCTTTAACATACGATTTTGGGTTTTATATAAAGTATTAAAAAAAATGTGTAAGTATTGGTGGTTTAAAAAAAAAAAAGTAATGGATTTGAAATAAAAACAAACAACAAACAAAAAAAAAAACGTGAACAGATTGAACCAACATTATACATAAGGCACATGCATTTCACACTGGTGTGTAATGTATCTTTGAAGGGGTGTAAAACTCCAGTCTTGGGAAAAAACACATTACATCAACTATAAAAGATCTCTTCATTGATGACGCCATTCTACCCCAAAATTCATGGCATGTTGTAGCTGAAAAAATTGCAGAAAACTCTTTTTTTTGGAGGGGGTTTTAAACAGCAAGAATGGAATAATCCACCCCAGATACATTGATTTTCATTTAATACTTGATGAATTGTCATTAGACAATAAAAAAAAAAGAAACACTCATAAAAAGGAAAATTGTTAAAAAAACTAAAACAGTAGAAAGCTGGGGTGGCTTTACCTGTCGATGGCGTTAAAGTTAACATGCGAAAGTTCTGTTAACAGATAATTCACTATTAACTGTAGTTTCATGTAGCAATCATGTAGCATTGGATTCATTTGACATTCTGTAAAAGCTGCTTTGAGACAATTCCATTGTTTAGAGATGGATTGAATTTTATTTCATTGAATTTGAATATTTCTAAACACACACTAAGAGAAATATGGAGAAATCAGAAAGCTGTTGTTATATGGTAACATCGTTTTTAACAGTGCGGATATTCGGATCATTTGAAGGTCAGTTTTCACTGGTCCTGGTTTTGTTTTTGTAAGAGAAAAAATAGGTAGAATATAACCGCCAGAACTATCTAGAACATTACCCTGGACCCTGGAAGTCAGTGTGGGACATCTTGAGGTTATATATAAGGGAATTAAGATCAGTGTACATTTTGTATGTTGAATAAACAGTGGGTGCACATATGGTATATAAGTGCAGCATCGATTTAATGGAGTTAAATACATCAATATATCAACACACAAAGACACACAACAACAACAGCAAAAAAAAGAAATACATGAACAAAATACTATACATACCACTAACACCATACAGACATTTGGACACAAGAGAGAAACACCAACATACAGCGAGAGATACATTATAGGTCAATTTAATGGGTTTTCACATATATTGTGTCAATACAGGTACGTACAGCAAAGTTGGCAGGTCAAGCTAGTTAAATCTAGCTAGTGGTTTATGTTCAAAGTTTCTTATTCTTTTTTTCCTTTTCTGTTTTTCAAATAACACACAAAGCAGCTTAAAATTAGCCTCATAGAGGGAGCTTACAATTTTCATAACAAAGATGTCTGAAAGTGTCCTGATCCTGTTGTATCATTACAACAATTGAACACACACTCACGCTACACAAAAAAAAGTGCTGAGATTTTTTTAAATGTCTCTACATTTTCTAGAAAGAAACAAACAAAAAACATGTTTTGTACAGCTACATACTACACCAACAAGACAGTAATACAGATATACAAGTGGACATTGATTGACTGGATGACAAATGGAGAAATGGTTTGTGGTATCGATCAGGGAAATAAAACTCTCCTCCCTGGCTAATCACATCATTCGTTAATGAGATTTTGTTAGCGAATGAAAAAATGCCTCTGGAGATCTTGTAGGCCGTGCTGCTCTTACCGAAGGCTCTTACTTTAATGGAGCACGTGCAGCTCTGAGGAAATTGCTATTGCACTCAGGAGCATCTTAAGATACACAAAGGTGTTTCCTGAATCTATTGCAGTAGCACACATCCAAAACGTTAGAAGTCATTACAGTGTTCCTACTAGAAGGTTAAGGTTAAAAAAAAAAATAAATAAATAAAAAAAAAAAACGCCTAAATAAGTGTGTATGGAATGTCCTCATAATTTTCTAAAAGATGTGTTTATGTTAATAGTAAATAGTACTCTAAAAGAAAGTGTCCCAATAATGTATTAAAAGAGAAAGTGTGTTTGTGTAAAAAATATTCCTATATACTCTAAAAAGAAAGTGTCCACATAATGCATTAAAAGAGAAAACGTTTTTGTGTTAAAAAATATTCCTATAGTACTCTAAATAAAAGTGTCCCATAATGCATTAAAGAGAAAGTGTTGTGTAAAAAATAATCCTATAGTACTCTAAAAGAAAGTGTCCCATAATGCATTAACATAGTACTCTAAAAGAAAGTGTCCCATAATGCATTAAAAGGAAAGGTTTGTGTAAAAATTAATCCTATAGTACTCTAAAAGAAAGTGTCCCCA
The DNA here is from genome assembly GCA_039877035.1 of Silurus lanzhouensis. NCBI lineage: Eukaryota > Metazoa > Chordata > Actinopteri > Siluriformes > Siluridae > Silurus > Silurus lanzhouensis. The sequence continues at coordinate 13,437 of JBCEWE010001889.1, forward strand.
TAATGCATTAACATAGTACTCTAAAAGAAAGTGTCCCCATAATGCATTAACATAGTACTCTAAAAGAAAGTGTCCCCATAATGCATTAAAAGAGAAAGTGTTTGTGTAAAAAATAATCCTATAGTACTCTAAAAGAAAGTGTCCCCATAATGCATTAAAAGAGAAAGTGTTTGTGTAAAAAATAATCCTATAGTACTCTAAAAGAAAGTGTCCCCATAATGCATTAACATAGTACTCTAAAAAAAAAGTGTCCCCATAATGCATTAAAAGAGAAAAGGTTTGTGTAAAAAATAATCCTATAGTACTCTAAAAGAAAGTGTCCCCATAATGCATTAACATAGTACTCTAAAAAAAAGTGTCCCCATAATGCATAAAAGAGAAAAGGTTTGTGTAAAAAATAATCCTATAGTACTCTAAAAGAAAGTGTCCCATAATGCATTAACATAGTACTCTAAAGAAAGTGTCCCCATAATGCATTAAAAGAGAAAGTGTTTGTGTAAAAAATAATCCTATGTACTCTAAAAGAAATGTCCCCATAATGCATTAACATAGTACTCTAAAAGAAAGTGTCCCCAAAATGCATTAAAGAGATTTTGCATTTGTCCCCAAAAATGTCCCATAATACACTAATGCACATCATGGATCTTCAGCTGTTCCTGGAAATATCCTCAGCAGCAGCGAGTGGTTTTAGACGATTCAAGTTTTTCTCTCTTAGATTCTATAGGAACCCTTGAATGACTTCGATTCTAGCCTTTCGGTTTACATTCCTGATTTACTCCTGCTACGGAAAACAAGCATCAATTGCTAGAAATCTCCAAGATTCGCAATGATGGTGCCATGTTTAAAACAAAATGGCTCCCAGATCGGACTGATTCTTGTTAGGAAACTAAGTGACATCTAATGCTAATACATCATCACCTACCTACACAGTTATCTGCAATTATTGCAATATACTATTTTACTTATTATTACTATTTGATTCCAAGGAAGCATTCGTTTTTCTTAAAAAATGGCTTTGTCTGCATTTTATTGATTTATTTTCTCAAAATTCTGGAAGCACTCAGTCTGACCAGACTGTAATATATATATATATATATATATATTTTTTTTTTATCAAACAAAAAAGATACACAGATATAATTACACTTTTGCGTATATGTCATATATAAACGAGGTAACGGGAATGCTTTTACAATAAAAAAATCATCTTGAAATACATTTGGGGGGAAATCAGTCAGAAAAACAAAGAAAAAAACGACAGGACGTTACAAAGGAAAAAATAGCAAGGAGAAGCTCTAAAGTAGGGAGCATCGTCATCATCTTCAAATCTGCTGATCTACTACATACACCGATCAGAACTCTATTAAGCAATACGTTTTTTTTTTTGATTAGTGAAAAAAAAAAGATTTGTGCATGACCTCCGTTTCCAACATTATGACTGTATATTGCATATATGCCCAAAACTAATGTAAGTTTGTTGTAAAAAAATAAAATAAAATAAAATTTATTTCTATAATAAAAAAAAGAAAAATTATAATGCTTTAATGCCCAAATTGTATATTTAGCATATTATATGAAGCATTATATATAATATACATTATTTAATTTTAATTTTTAAAAATTTATTTATTGTACAAATGCAGATAAAAATAAAAAAAAACTGGACAAAATAAAAAAAAAGAAAAACCCACCCCAATAACAAATATGGCAAGAATGTAAAATAAAAAAGAGATATAAAAAAATTTAAGGAAGTAACAAACAAAAGTGGTCGAATGAATGAGTGAATGAAGCAGCTCCGTTATCTGTATATAAATAGAACAATAGCTAGTAAGCAAAAAAAAAAAAAATATATATTGCCGTTATTATTCGCTCGAGTAGTAGATAATTCTTTTCAAACTTTTTATTTTTTAAACCTGTTTGCATAAGGATCATATATTATATCATATATACACTAGTGTGCACTCGTGTACGCAATCAAAATTTCGTGATGGTCCTTCGGTCCCTTGAGCGAGGTTAGTGAAATGTCAGACATAGAGGGCGCTCTTGTCGTCGTCCCGGAAATCGATCTTTTAAGATTCTCGCTCGATGATGGATGAAGAACTATAGCTTAGTGTAGAATTCACAATCACACACACACCGCTTTCTACTTCGAGGTTCACACTAGTGAGCGATAAGGGGTGAAGAACAATTGACCCTGACGGATTCGATGCTAATCACGCTAAAGGAACAGTAAATAAAAATCGTCTGGAATGACGTATCCTGAATCCTGACGTTTCTTCTGTGTTCCGTTTCATCCTCGCAGCGTTTTTTTTTTAAATCCTGATTCGTGGAATCCGACAGGAAGTAGCAGAAGTTCGACTCCTATGGTGAAGGTATATATAAAGCCGGTCCTCGCTAGCTGGACAACAAAGCCAGGATGAATTCTAGCGCGTAAAGTTTCTTTTTTTGCGTTTAACTACAAATTCTGCCTACATGTACACGTATAATCCCACACCTAGTGTGAACCTACGGCTAAGACGTTTTCCGCCGTTTTTTTTTTTAAACAAATTTCTAGCTAATCTTTAATCGTGGATCTCACTAGGGTGGTGTGTTGTCTTCTCTCAGCACTACTTAATATGCATGCACCTGAAGCCGAGTGGATGAAGACGGCGAAGGAAGACCTCTCGAACGTTCACGATGGTTATTGCTTTCCCGTTGATTCCACTGAGAGACCGGAGCCTCCTTTCGCCTCTTGCTGTTCCCCTGTCCTGAGTTTCTAGCGTTTATGTGTTTGTTTTTTGTTTGTTTCGCTCTACAATATGGAAGGATGGTGAGCGCAGCGGCGCAGGGGTCCCGGGCCTCATAGGGTCGAAGGGCGCGCCGGTGATCGGCGTCAAACGCAGCGAGGACCCTGCCATTCCGATAGTTGTTCAAGCTGCGGGATTTCTCGTAGCCCGTGGCTAAACGTTTTTTTTTTGGGTGGGATTAGTCGGTTAGTAGTTAAATAAATTTTTGTTGGTTTGAAAGTGAGTTCCGATGGAGTTAGTGAGAGCAAACGAAGTTGATGGAGCAGAAATGAAATGAGAGGACTCAAAGGAATGTTCAAATAAAGGAGGACATCAGAAGACACACACACACATACACACACACACACACACACACACACACACACACAAGGACAAGACAGGACAAAACAAGAAAAGGCGTGTTATGAATCACTTCGTACATTCCGTCCAATAAAATCCACCAACACACACTTATATACACGCACACACTTATCACACTTATATACACACACAATTGTCACTGAACTCATATAGAACTCTGTCAGCTGAAGGAAACACATCCCACGGATACGGGGCATTACACGTGTTCGAACCGACTAAGACAGAGTGGCACGGAGTCTAGATTCGTACTACGGCGAGGAGACGCTCAGTGCTGCTGGAGCCACCGAGGACCCCATTTTGTGCTGATATCAGCAGCCGACACGGACTAGCGTCCTTACTGAGAAGTAACAGTGTTCCTGAAGTCACGTCTAGTCAAAAAAAAATTGGAAATCGTTTTCTGGACACGGATCGGACCCATGTCAGATTGTCCCAATTTTGGACAACTCGGCCCCTCGATCCATTCTGAGTCACAATCTAAATTTGAGAAAAAATGTGCTTCATGCAACATAATGATTAAAGTGTTAAGCCATTGGACTTTGGATCCCAAGTTTGTGAGTTCAAATCTCATTCATACCAAGCTGCCACTCTTGGGCCCCTGAGCAAGGCCCTCAACCCCATAACTGCTCAGTTGTAGAGTAGGGAAAAGTGGCATGAATGTAAATGCCTTTGAAGCTCTCACGCACACGTGACTTTTCCAGCCAGATGTTCCACATTCTGTTCAATTGGAAGCACATAATTTGTATAGGACACTTTTAAATGGACTAGGAGACATAACCTGTTCCAGCATGGAGGCCAGCTCCATGAAGATATGCTTTACATGGTTGGAAGATGTAGAAGCTCTTCGGTCTAAATTCTAGATAAAAGAAATGCTAGGGTATATTGCTTTGGGTGTATGTCTTTATTTTTAATAAGAAATCATAAATGAGATTAGTGAAGAACAAAAATATATATATATATATACATTTTGACGTTCATTTCGACCCATCTGTCATGCCTTTATTGCTCACTAGAGGTGCGTTCCCCAAACTTTCTGGGGTTAGCCTGGTTTTACGTGCCAAATTGCTGCCTTCTGATTGTCTGATTTCTGACTAAGCAGTGAATGTTTGGGACACACTAGAAGGACATTGCTCCTAATTTGAACGAACATCATGCCTCAGCGACCTCCAGCAGCTCGTTATATCACACTTCCCTTGACTGTGTGGTCATAAAACCTTCGCTAGGTTCTCAAACATGACGAACAAAAACATGAATGGGCACAGGATACATTCCTGGTTATTCAGATTCAGTTTACATGACCAGACACTGAAGTGAGAATGCAAGTATCTACATTTGATTCTTTTTCCCCCTTCTCTGTTTGCAATCGATCTCTTTTTCTGGTGTGTGTTTAGCTGGAAGGAGAGTGTGTTAGCCGCAAAGGATGAGGAAAAGGAAGTAAATAAACCCAGACATGTCCCTCTTTAAATAGATGATCCGGACACATGCAAACACACACACTTACACAAACACATATGCATACGTACACACACTGGCTGTGGAAGGCAACAGGTAAAAGTGCTACGCAAATGATGTCGAGAGAAACACACGCTTGGGCGGTATTCAGTCGTTACGTCAGATCGGCTATTCGTGTCTTCCTCAAGTGTAGCAAATAATTAGGGTTGGATAATATTACGAAAAAAAAAGAAAAAGGTTTTGGTACACCAGATTTTTACAGCAATGTGTGAATTCAACCCTGTTCCAGCATCACGTTTGTGCACAAAGCTAGTCCATCAGTACCTGTCTTTACTAACACCCATCTTGTGGCTGAATGAATCTCCAGATATCTCCAAATCTAGTGAAACATCTTGCCAGCACAGTGGGGGTCATAAAAGTCTCACAAGAAATATCTGATTGGAAAATGGTCTTAATTTCTCACCAAGATCTTGCATTGGTGATGGAAGAATCGGACTGTTATGTAGTCTCCATTGGATCAGGAACATTCTGAATAGGTTTAAGGTCTGCAATCTGTGGTGGCCAATCCATGGGTGGAAATGATGCCCCATGTTCCCTGAACCAAGTTTTCACAATTTGAGATAAACCTAGACCTGACCAACTGAACTGCTGAACCTACACCTGACAAACTAAACTGCTGAACCCAGACCTGACCAAGTGAATTGATAAACCTGGACTTGACCAACTGACCTGCTGAACCAAACTTGACCAACAGAACTGCTGAACCTAGACTTGACCAACAGAACTGCTGAACCTAGACCTGACCAACTGACCTGCAGAACCTAGACCTGACCAACTGACCTGCTGAACCTAGACTTGACCAACTGACCTGCTGAACCTAGACTTGACCAACTGACCTGCTGAACCTAGACTTGACCAACTGACCTGCTGAACCTAGACCTGACCAACTGAACTGCTGAACCTAGACCTGACCAACTGAACTGCTGAACCTAGACCTGACTAAGTGAATTGATAAACCTAGACTTTGCTGAACCTAGACTTGACCAACTAAATTACTCAACCTAGACTGTGTTTAACCTAGACTTGACCAACAGAACTGCTGAACCTAGACCTGATCAACTGCTGAACCTAGACCTGACCAACAGAATTGCTGAACTTAGACTTTGCTGAACCAAGGCTTTACCACCCGATGTGACCTCAGATCATAACACTCCCCCACCAGTTTGTCCAGTTAACACTATTCACTTCATCATTCTCTCCTCTCTTAATGTGCCCATTACTCCAGAACAGGGTAAATCTGGACTCATCATACCACATGACTATTTTTTCCATTGCTTCACAGATCAATCTTTATGCTCCTTAACAACCTCTAACGTTTTCCCCTCCCAATGAGCCTCACTGATTAGTGGTTTTCTGAAGGCTACACAGAGGTTTATTACCAGTCCCTCAAGTTCTCTTCAAATTACAGACGAGTTTCACTCCTGTTTTTTTTTTTTTCCACCAAATCACCACCATTCAAGATTTTTTCTGACCGCATTTCTTCCTAAAGGATGAAGGTTCACCGGGGTCCTTCCAGGTTCTATTAAATGTGTTGGACAGTTTTAGACCGAGTCGCAGCAGTTTCAGTTGTTTGCTTGATGTAAACGTTCGCATGACCACAGGATAGGTCTCCAGACGTGGTTGTATAAGAAATGAAAAGCTCCTTGCTGCGTAAATAGTTTGCTGCAGCTTAAATCATTAATCACTGCAGGAATTATCCAATGGAGCTCTTTACCTGTTTGCTTAAATGGTAAGTGATTGATGTTTAATGTATAAGCCTGTGGGGGAAGTGCTATGATCTAAGTTTCCTTCAGTTGAGCAAGTCTACGTTCAGCAATTCAGTTGTGGTGGACCAAGTATTTCCAGCCATATGTACAGGACATACGCACAAAGCCAGTTGCATGGACATATGCTTTCTAAAGGTTGTGAGCTCAAACCCTGGCACCACAAGCTGCCACTGCTGGGCCCTTGAACAAGGCCCTGAACCCTCAACTGCTCAGTTGTATAAAATGACAATCTATGTTGTGGGTAAGGGCGTCTGCCAAATGCCATAAATGTAAATGCTTTCCATGGGGTTGGAAGATGTGGAAGGTCTCCTGTTATAGACCTCTAAATCCTATTGAAAACCTTTAGGATGTATTTTTCAACCCCATAAGCTTCTCATCAGTACCCGACTTTACTGGACGAATGAAAGTCCACACATTTCCATTAAATCTAGTGGAACGTCATCTCAGACGAACGGAACAGCAAAATGGCAGTGAATGTGGAATTGGATGTTCAAAAAGTAGCCGATACCAATGTTGTGCTCAGGTGTCCACAAACATTCGTGCATATATCGTATATATGCTTCGATCAAATGCTTGTATATGCAAGGGGTCTCCAGTGGGACAGCAATTTATAGCAAGAAATTGAACATAAAAGGAAAATAACTAAGTGATAGATGGATGAATGAATGGGCACGAATGTTTTGGATGGAGGCCAGCGGTCAGTCCAACTTCATATTAAATGCATAAACCTGAAACTCTTGGTATAGTTTACATCAGACCAATAGATACCAGAATAGAGACCATATCCATTTGATAAATAAGCAAGAAATTAATGACCCCCAACCCCACACACAAAATGATACCGCGTTCTTAAAATACACCAGTTATATGATGAGTCCCCACCCACCGATGGTCATTCGAGTGCGAGTGTGTGTGTGTGTGTGAGTGTGTGATTGTGATATGAATACCTACCCACAGTGACACAGCTAAGAAATACTGGCGCTGCACTGGCGGCCTGGAGATGGATGGAGAATGAGATGAGTGTTAGAGTCATGGGCAAAGCAACAATGAGTCATGAAGAGTGACGGACATGGACAGAGGGCGCGCAAACATCAAAACCAGCTTCGCGTACTCCAACCTTCTGTACATGTTTCGAATCTTACTGTTTCCAGCACCGCAGATACCTTCGAGTCTGGGGTCTGTGCCGAGCCTAAGGGGCGTCTTGTATCAATTACACAGTTGCAGTTTGCTAGCAGCTCCGGAACACTTGCTAACTTGCAAAGAACTAGCATGGGTGTAACCTTCAAGATGTTTACGTTCAAGAAAACATGGTTCCAAGCCATAAACTAGCATCTAAATGCCTTGAACATTGACTAGCCTTCTAGAAAACGTGCTAATCCCAAACTAATAATATACACAATAATCCTAAACTAGCATGCTATTTCATGTTTGAACCCATATCCTGCTTTAAACTGCCTCAAATGTTAACTAGCATTATAGAACACACCCTATTTAAAAGAACTAGCATTGATGTACACAGAATAAATGATTAACTTGCATGGATTAAACTCATTTTAGCATACAAACTAGCACTAAACCGCATCAACCATTTTGGAAAACATGCTAACCAAAAATCATTAATCCGCACAAAACGAATCATGAACTACCATGGCTGTAATAAAACCTAAAACATAGCATTAAACCACCTCAAACGTTGACTAGCGATGTATAGTATAAGTTAACCTACAAACTAGCATTAATATTCACAGGCTACACCGTGAACTAGCATGGGTAGAACATGTTTACACCCATAACCTAGCATAAAATCATTTCAAATGTTGACTAGAATTCTAGAAAAACAAGTAACCTACAACTAGCATTAAAATTGACAGGCTACATTGTGAACTAGCATGATTATAAAATGTTTCAAACTTATCACCTAGCAGTAATCTCCTGCAAACTTTAACTAGCATTGTGGAAAACAAGTTAACTTAAAAACTAGTATTAACGTACACAGCATAATCTTGACCTAGCATGGATATAAGGTTTGAACCTATAATCTAGCATGAAATCACCTCAAATGTTAACTAGCATTCTAGAAAACATCCAAACAAAGAGCTAACATTGATATACACAAATACATTTTTAATTAGCATGGATTGAACATGTTTTAGCCACAGAGTAACACTAAACCGCATCAACTGTTAACTGGAATTCTAGAAAACATGCTAATCCAAACAAACATGGCTATAGCATGTTTGAACCCAGAACCTAGCATTGAACCACCTCAAACTTTGACTAGCATTCTGGAAATGTGTATATTTGTGTGTTTCTGCTTTTGTGTGTGTTTGTGTGTATTTGTATGCACAGTGAATTTGTGTGTGTACTTCTGTATATTTGTAAGTACTTGTGTGTGTGTTTGTGTGTATTTGTATATACTTGTGCATTTGTGTTA